>JAHZMZ010000998.1:0-10959 GCA_027743805.1 Lepidocyrtoides sp. E14
CTCTACTGAGTCTTCCTTTACTGCATAAAATTTGACGATATCATGATATTTGTGGGCGATGATCATATTATATTGTTTTGTATGCTGGCAAATATCATGCAAAAGGAACGAGTTGATGTTCATGCAAGAGAAAGATGATGACGATGAAAGCACTTGAGAGGTCTCAAATAATTGAGCAATAAATAAATATGTGTGGTAAAACAACAGCAATTCATCATTCACGTTTTTTTGTTGGCTGTACCTGTACGTACCTACATTCAACACATCTATTCACTCAGTTTTTATGTTTCTGTAACGTCAGCATCAACCTTTAAGCCAATGCATGAAAGAATGAGAACGAAAGACTGAAAATTGAACTTTAAACAGACGAATGAGTTTACAATACCAATAAAAAGAACAAAAGAAAACTATCCAGAAGCAGATGATTTCTTACGACAAGACACTTAGTTTTCGTGCCAAAGTAAAGAAAACTTTAACAAATATATGCATACAGAGTTACCTAATAAACCGAACAAATGCAAACTGTAAAAATGATCAATTGTAAACATCTTGTACTATTTAACCAAGAAGACTCTTGAAGTTCAAGTATGAGGGTGGCTACAAATATCAGTATGTTGCTTCATTTCATTGTAGTTAAAGAAAAAGAAAGAGTAATCAATTACTCGAGTTTTACTAAACGAACAAGAAAAAAAATGTGTTCTTGAGTGTAGACAATGTCCTGTCTACTTTTAATTGGTAGCTTGTTTACTTTGCTACTTCTGGTTTTTTAGATAGCTGTAAAGATAATACCAATAATATGCAATGATATATTATTTTGAATCCGGACAGTTTGTAATTGCAGCAGTCGCACTAGTGATTCTTGTGAACTATTCTGTGAAGTCGGGAAATCGGTTATGCAACCACAAGACTTTTTTGGCAAATTTTTCAAACAAGTTAATGCACAATGTTCACTATATAACGTGTTGTAATTATTTGAATGGCTGGGACAACTCATTTTTTTCTTCAAAATTTGTATAAGCTATGTACCATTTTTTGTGCTTCAATTAACAAGCACCATGCATGCTTGTATTTGCACTCCGTTTTAAAGTCATATACTGAATCTTTATAACCAGCTCATCCTTATCGTTTCTGTCTCAGTGCTCCTGGACGGCTCTACGGTAAAGTATAAATACAAAAGATAATATTTCAAGACCAGCCAAATATATGTACTTTTTGATGATGGACTCACTTTGACAAAAATTGTGCCGCATCAACACAAATTATTGTGAGAGACAGTTTGATGATGAGGAAATTACAGTCGGTTGTCGTCTCCTTTTCACCATTATTTGTGTAAATAGGCATGCACATCCACCGTTTTTATTACTTACTTAAATTCTGACGAGACTCTGTTTAGCAATAATGAGCTCACTATGCCTAAGTTACTACTCTCCTTACCGTTTTTTTTTCAAAGTATATCGCATATGCATGAAATAATATTACGTGATGGAAACGAGTTATCATCTTTCAACCAGGTGAGGTGACATTGCACTATACTCATCCCAACAAAAAAGGAATACATTTCTTACATCCTTGTCACATATTTCTGTCTGATTGAAGAAACAACTTGGATAATCGTGTAATATGAGTAAGCCATGAACTCTACCTTTTTACCGAGTTTGTGTGAATAATATAATACGTATTTTATACTTCTATATAGAGCATCTATTTGTCCCGGTCATTTTTTGTCCTATTGTTGGATCAGTGTATCATTCCATTCTGTCGTTGTGCGTCTGTACAATACACTCACTTGAACTGTCAAGGGCTCACCTTTTGCTCTCTATCACTCACAACCCTTTCATTCTTACAGTTTTAAAATTTTTTATATCACTGTCGCTTTCAAGTGAGATTGTAAGGGTAAGCATAACAAATCAGTTTAGTTTTCATGGTACACAGGTAATTGCATGGCGAGTACATCAAGTAAAGTTGTACTGCTACCTACAACTAATGCATACACAATCACAATCAGTCGCGGCATGTCTGTCGGTGTTCATACATGACCAAAAACCTAAAATTATCACATTAGCAGTACTCAGCAATCACAAAACACAATTCATAAAATCATCATCCTCATCCTATTCATGCTATCATAATATATGTTATTCGTGAGATTGAGTGTTTATATATGTATTATGATACACTTGAACTGCATCAAGCTCTCTTCTCCTCAGCTATTCGCATAAACTTTAGTAAAACATGAACTTTTATACAACTAGAAAAAAATGGACAGAGATGGAAGAAAAAAAAGAACAAATTAACCTCTGCGTGTGGATGTCCTCAAATTTCGAAAAAAAGACTTGCCGCAGCTCTCGCGTTCTCCTTTTTTCGTCTTGCCTGCAATGTAACAATGATGATGTAGAATGAATTTAATGAAAAAAATTTCTGATAATGATGTGTTTGAACGCATTCCTTTTAAACTTGGTGGCTAAATATTTACACTATCAGAATATAGTGACGATTAATCCTTTTGGGAAAGCCGTCTGTAATTAGGATTGATGCCGCCTGTTCATCCAGGATGAATTTTATGGGATCCACCAAAACATCCATCCCCATCATCAAGCAGCCTTTGAGCTGAATTGAAATGCCTGTCTTCTCCAGAGAGAAAAAGAACATTTTATAGAACTCTACTATGTACTATCATTATATTATGGCTTGTCCTGTGCCTTTGCTTGTCTCGTGAAACCGAGTTGATGAAGCACAAGCGATAGAGTGTCTGCAATGTGATGTGAGATGTATTTTTTTATTCATGAACGGATGTGTGCTTATATAAAAGGGCTGATCTTCACCTCGTTACAAATTAAGGGGTTGATTTTGATTAAGTGCCGACGATGCATTCTACTTTATTTGGACGAAGATTAATAAAACCTTCCCATTTCACAGATATAATGCTGGTTCTAATAAAAATTTACATAAATTTTCTTCCCCACAAATATCCTGTCCCCAATATCACACAGTTCAACCAAAATTTGTCATCTGTCCTCTTTCCCTTTGATAGTATTACACAGCAGCAGTTGTGAGAGAAAAGTTACGCATTGGCATGCATTTCTCCACCACTTTGTTCATCATTACAAACTAAGCTTATTGGTATGTTAACAGCGCTCTTGTGGATTGAGTGAGGTTGAACCGTGTGATTTGAATTTCTGTTCGTGTCTCTGGACCTAAAAGGACATAACTAGCTTCTTTCTTTTACAATGCTCTATTTCTCCGTGTCCTTTCTTGCTCGTTCCTCGTTCTTTTGTTTTTTTACAAATCTTGTTTGTTTCTTGCTGCTGCTGTTGATGCATGGTCGGTCGTACAGGTGAAGACTACTAATTCAAATTCTACGTATCATTCTACAAATATGTATAAACTGTCACATTTTCATTTATATGTACATACCTGTGTATTCAATTCTGGTCTGCTTTGGGAGTTGGGGGCAAATAGTTCATGGCAGTTGACGAAGATTGACTTTTACCAACTTCATTATTTGTTGCCTTCAGCATTCATTTGGACTCAAGTTCTATGCGGTCTTTGTCAACTTCCTCCATGCAACTTTATGCCATGTAACTGATGTTATCGGGTCTCTTGCACTAATGTTCCATTCACGAANCGCTTTCCATGTGACATGTCAGAGAAAATGTAGTTACCGGCTGACATGTCACTTTTTGTACGTAAAAAAGTATGGCTCATACTGTGCTCTTTGTATAGCAAGCAACTGTTTTTCGCTTTGCCCCAAGTCCTTTGCTCTCTGCTGCAAGAAAGAGTAGCATCACTTATCCGTTAGAGTCTTTGTAAATCTAGATTTTTGTACTAATGGGCAATACTACATGTTCTAAATTGCTTAATAATAATTACTTGAAACACGCATTAATTGAAGTTTCATTATAAGATCCAGCTAATCAATGCCTGCATCTGTTACTTGCCAGAGTATCGTGCGTGGACGTAATCGTAATCAAAAGTCTATATTTACAACTACCTGATAACTTACCTTTCTACTAAATTTGTTGAGAATGTCTTGAGAATCGGTTTTCATTTTCTCTCTAAAATTTTTAGATTTTCGTGTTAAACTTTTCCAATTCATGACAAAAAATCGTTCTCCTCCTGTAGCCCTAAATACATTTCTAATCCATCTGGAATGGAAGTTTAAACAGATTGCTCAATTATCCAATATTCTTATCATTATTGCATCCAACTCAAGTGCCTTCTGTTATCCCAATCTTGAGAGAACTCGGATAAAAAATGTGGAAAAACATCAGTAATAATTCATTAGTCGATTTATAATGCTGATTGGAGGGGTTGGAAAAGGAGAGAATAAGAGGCAATAAGAGAAATCAGGAAGCCATGTTTCTGCTGTTGATTTTGTTACATGCTATATTCTTTGTATCACTTGAATTTGTAATATTATTAGTACTCCCGATATACATATCTGATAATGTCTGCATATGACAGAGATAATCTACAAGAAAATGAAAAAGGTCTTTTCTGTTTCTCCTCCAAGGTTCATGCATTTATCTATGCAGTTAGCTTAGCTATGCAATGAATTGTACAACTAGTAGATGGTTTTTTTGGCTACATTAAATGTAAAACTGGCTCTCTGCAGGATTTGTGAAGTGGAACTGGAACATGGAATCAGTTGTTCTTATTAGACAAATTACCCCCTTCTAATTGAGCTAAACGTTGAGGCAGATGATGATGAGTTGTAGGAAACAATGGATGTCGTCGTTGTCGTTGATTGTAGATGTGTTTTGGTGATACTTGATGATAACTACAACTTGGAATTAGAGTTTCCTCTCCTTTCTTAATGCGTGTACCCCATTTGTTTCTTTAGAGCTAGACAGACTGCAGTGTAGAAACAAGGAAACAAATCGAGTCAGAGACGAAAGTAGGACCACATTTGATGATCCGTGCGTATATATGAATCAAACGAGCACACACAAAAACGTGTACTTTAGTGGATTGACTGTAAACTGAATGAGTTTTTAGCTTTTGTTGAATGAACAGTGTTGGTAGATTGGATCCAGAGATTCAATGACGCTAGGTATATTTGTTTTGCTTGTTACTTTTGTATAGTTTAGCATTTTACTCATCATGCATGGCTTATTTTCATGTTCAACTTGACTTGTATATCCCAACCCAACATCAATTTATGAAGCAGGTATATTATCCATAATACATTTTCAGTATATTATGTATAGTAGCGTTTTCACAATGTGTGCTGTGTAGCATTAATCTTGTTATGTTAACTAATTTAGTGAAATTTTGGACGTGAGACTTATTTCAAATTAGTAGTAAAGAAGAACAACGAAAACGGAAAAAAATGCTGCTGAAGCTGCTTTATTCTTGTATACTTATTATTACACATTGAATATTATTATGAATTGTAGTCTCTTTTCTGGTTGCGTTTTTATTGTCTACGAACAAGTTGGCAAGATGAAAATCATTATGATGATGGGGAAAGGCACGAAACGAATGAAATTCTCTTTATGGTGTTTTCAAGTGAAGATTCTTTCGTTGCAAACGACAGGATCATCATCACCATGTAATATGCATGTATAATTTGTACAGCTAGCTTGGAAATGTGAGCGAGCTGATATATACCGTAATGGCGGTGGTGCTGGTGATATTTTCAATAATATTTTGTGGCGGCATGATTATTATGTGTGCACTGCATTATCTGGTTGTTTTATAGCCACTACTGAATACATAATATGTAAAAATAAAGATTATTTTTTCTGAAAAAAATGCGCTTTTCGTCGCTTGTTGCGTGTCCTACGCCAACTGAATATTAAGCAGTCAGCCACCAAGCAAACAAGGCGATCTACTGGAGGGGAAACATGAAAATTTGGCTTTAGTGAGAAGAGAAAAAAGAGAATGAAATTTATAAAGGTGTCTATAAGTACACTCTAGAAGCATTTTGTATAACTGTGTATTCAATAAACTACTACCTAGTTATAAATTCTACTCCAGCTTTGTTGAAACTGCATTTTTGAATGGAGAAATACGCATGATATGCGTCATGCATGTTTGTCAAACCAAGCTTTGATCCATATTTTATCCTCCCTTTTTTGTTGAGCACACAGGATTACCCACTTTCAGTTATTCCATTTATTTCAAGTATGCTTTCAAGTTTCTCATTCATTTCATGTTTTCTTTTCACTCTTCGGCACTTTCCATAGTTTTTCCTTAATAAACCATAACAAAAATATTTGTGCTAGCTTGAGATGCAGTTTGTTTACTAATATCAATTTCTAAAAAGCTTCGCGTGCTTTATATATTTTTGCATGTAAAGTCTTTAATTTATACATACATACCTACATACATACATTTCCTTACTTTCACATATTATGCAGTTAGGCATTGTTTCATGTAACTGCTGTAACAAGTATTGCTAGCAAAATTGTAGAAGCAATTACTTTGTAAATACTGATATAATCCATCATTTAAACTATTAGCTTCACCCATTCACGTCGCATAAATAGCAAAATTTATAATCATAGGTCACCCATAAGACCGGGCTTGTTAGTGACAAGATGAAGCATACTTTAAAAGCCGTGAGAATAATCACATAGAGAAAATATACAGCTTACCTTTTGCACATTAATCATCAAAGATGCTTTCATGAAAAATGTTGGTCGCTAGTGCATCTGAAAGAAAAATTGCATGAGTGAATAATAACAATAATAATAATAATACAGCATACCTAGTCTAAGTTAGCCATTATACCATGCAATTTTTTGGCAAAAAGCAAGTTAGCTAGAGTCCAAGCCAGGTTATCCTACCAAGCCATTCGTCATTTTTCCTTCATGCTTCAGCTGCGCAACATTGGAAATACTTGGCAAAAATGATGGCATCGGTAATGCATTTGATACCGGTTGAACCAACTCATATTAAGTATAGCAAACTTTATGTATAAAAAAGTAACATGCTTAAGCGCAATTTCGCATAATGTGTCAAATACCTAGATACTTTTTATATTCGGTAAAAGGTGTTTTTTTCTGATGAAAAAATGTCTATAAAAATGATGATGATGGTGATATGATGTAGCAGCCAAAAAGGTTTTTCTTTGATATATGTTCCACTTTACTTTACCTACCTTTGCACCCTCTTGGCTTTATTTAAATGTATGAAGTGGATCAGTAGAAGAAAAGGAGAAAATGCAATGCAGTTTTTGCGCCGTGTTTGCCAGTGGAAAGCTGAATGGAGCAAGTTGAATTAAAGTGGAAAGAATAATAGGTTTTAACAGATGGCTCATAAATCAACTCTCATAAGTGAGGTCAGAGTTCAACAAATTGTTTTTATGTGGACGGTTAAGTGTTGAGATGAGAGTAAAAAAGCTGGTGGTATGATGATGGTGAGGCGGCCGGCAGAGAAGGAGAGGCGAGGAAAGGTAGATGCATCACTTTTATTACTACTAACTAACTATCACTATGCACTCATCATCCTATTATAATATTATTTTTTGTGCAGAGAGTGCAGATACATATTATGTACCTACATGCATTATTCCGTGATGGCAAACAATCTTCAGAAGAACCTGATGAAGCTGGCTTTAACTTTCTGTTCGATTGTGGAAAGATTCTTGCAATATTAGCAAAAGTATATTGTGTGCCTGCGTTCTGCTTTTTAAATGAAAAAAAATGTGAATACATAATTAAGATTTAAAGTCAAGAGAATCGATGTGGTTCAAAACCAAGCATTGCACATGCATCTGGAGAAGGTACAATGAAGGATGCAACACCAAACTTCACACATTTACTTACGTACACCAGTCTTTAAATACACATAGCAGGGGGAAAGATGCAACAACACCGCTGCTGGGGCTGGTTACCAGAATTTTCCTTTTAAAAGCTCAGTGATTTTTCACTGAATCTTGTATGTTTCACCTTCACACATGGTGATGTGGGAAGGTGAAGAAATGTATGTTTGTGTTTGGGTACATGCATGCATGAAACTTTTTTATTAGTTACTCTTAATGGGCATAATGAAACGTGTAGATTAATGACAAAAGCGCTCACTAAAAAAGATGCAGTGTATAACAGTGTGTTATATTGCAGTTTGTGCTGTCAGGATGTATCTGTTTAAAATCATGTACAATGTGGTTTTTGAACAATAGCAAAGGAGAGGTAAAAGGGTTAGGTTAAGGTAAAAGAGCCAGATAAATGGACTCACAAAAGAGTGGAATTTTCTTCTATAATGAGATTTACTTTATGACCACCGTGTTGTTTTTTAAGTGGTTTATATGATGTATCATGTGCCTATCCAATTTCATTATTACATTTTCAAGTACATAATATAAAACATGCAGTACGTGAACTCTTTTTGTGCGGGGCAAATGCAATTTGTTAAACTTTCTGTGCTTGTCTAAATTTCCATCAAATACTACTCTTTTACGCTGCATCTGTACTTTCATATATTTTTTTATTCTGCTAACTTGGCTTTTCCACTTTGACTGGTGATTACTCATTTTTTGTACAGATTTGCCGAAATAAACTGCGTCACAATAGTTGAATGCTTGCCCGACACATAATTGAAGCGTTTGTCTATTTAAATCGATTGTATCAACGTTTTTGGTGCCGTCTTTTCGGTCAGTTGGCCACGGTCATATCATTCAAAGTTACTGTGTTACTTTGTATTTTTTGAAATGCAATCAAGTCAATGACGAAGGAAATTGTTGAAATATTCGTGTCTCAATTTGACACGTTGTTGTAAATGCGTTCCATATTTGTTCATATATTCTAAACAGTGCGTTTTTAAGTTTATCTTTTACTAGTTTTAAAATTGCGTCTTCCTATGCCACTACTGACCTAAATGAATGATAAGGGTAAAAGTTAAAACTAGTGTAGAGAATATAAATGTTTTGCTTTAAAGTTTAAGCCTATGGTCTATACTTAACCTCAAATGATTCAAATGAAAACTCGCCCTATCAGATTCTACCTTTTTTTTCGGGTAAAAAAATCAAACTAGCTGTTCTAGAGAACTCATGTGTTTCATGGTGGCATATGGCATGTGAAATGTGGGCAGAAACCAAATTTGACATACGTGACATGATGTAGCATTGACCGAAGGACGATGTGAATGTGACATGGCGGTTGGTTACATATTACCTTACCACCACACCGCTACCAATACCACCATCAAATGTTTATCGTTGCGCCTTTTCCCTTTGGTGTGTTTCATATGTAAATGATTATTTTTAAAGTTTTATACTATGCCCTCATAATATATTTTGTGTTTTGTTGTGACAAACTTTCAAGTGGAAACATGATGATTATGGAAAATAGAAACTCTCTCTTCCTCTGACTTTTGCTCGGTGGTTTTAGTTTGCCTCTGAGGAGTTCCTATTTGGAACCTCCTTTTCCGTCCGCTCGCTTAACTAACCTATATTATGTTTTATGCCTTATTTAATGCAGCCCTGAAACTGATGTCGTTCTTCTCGCTAGTTCGGTTGGGTTCCTTTATTTATTCTTGTTGTCGTCTGAAAAGTACACATCACATCACACACGCTCACCATCCTACTTTTATTGTTCCCCGTTTGCTTTTTACTTTAATTTGTGTAATGTATAGGAAACTTGGTCTGAGATCCGCTTACTTGAAAATAAATAAGGCACTGTAACGTGAAACATCTGTCACATTTTTTATGTCAGTAGTGCTTAAGCACTAGGTAGCTAGTCCCTTATGTGTTCTAGATGTATGTTAATAGATTATAGCCCTTATAGGACATCCCATTCATTTTAATATTAAAAAAGTACAATGACATTATTAAAGGTATTACGTACTATTTACATATTATAACATGCATTTTGGGAGAATACGAAAAGTCCTATTATAGTCCGTATGTATAAAAGTACCTACCCACACCTACTTTGATAGGGTTCGCTCAAGTTCACTAACACACATCCGTACAACAATGCCTTTCCTTTCGTTCGCTGGCGAGTGGAAAGTCGAGAGTTTTCAAAGTTGTTAGATAATAGGACAAAAGGCTCCAGCTCAGTTTCCGGTGTGCCATTATACTTCATTCATAATGATTCTGTTCTGACTGAGAATATGATGCTGATTCTGTATGCATGAATTTACCTACTAAGTAATAATAATAACCTAGCTATTCTACAATATTTTCAGTTCCAGTGACTTGTTTCAAACTCCAGACTCTTGCCAACCCCATCAAACTCTTTCATGTTGATTGGGGCACTACAGTTTAGCATATATATTATACACTAAAGTGATGCATGTGGTTTACTCAAAAATAGTTGTTGGATTGTCGGAGATGATTAAGGATGCCATTTTGAATTGTTTCCTTCCCTGCTTCTTCATTTTTTATAATATTCTATTGTGCAATAATAATAATGTATGCGCATATACATCTTCTATTGAAGGGTCGAGAGGAAGAGGGACCAGAACGAGAACAACGGCCGACGGAATATCATTAGCATGCAGTAATCTATTGCAGCAGTCACCTCGATTTCAGTTTTTAATATACAACAACTGAAAGGGTTACACTGGCGAGTCCCATGTTAAAAAAGTGTATAATAATGACGTGCAAGTTAATACTTTGTGTTGATGACTGTAGTGCTACTGTCGTCGTTCCTTCACCTTTTTTAACCCTCTAGGGAGCAATAAGAGTAGTAGAACAATGGCAACAGTGGGAGCTAAAAAAAACTTGATAGTCTTTACATTTTATACCATATTTTTTTCGTAGACTTGACTAATTTCATTTTAGTAAGCAGCTGCAACTTCCAAGGCAAGCAAGATGCATTACAGAAAGAATTGGGGAGGTCGCGGTCGGAGAAACAACTGTTGTTTTTTAGAATGCTATACCTACTACTAGTCTGTATAATAATCATTCATGCATGTTCATAAACGACTACCAAAATATTTAGACATTTTCTTATGCAACAATCTCATTCTTTCATGGTCTTTTATATCATCATGATGGCACATATGGAC
>JAHZMZ010000999.1:0-47104 GCA_027743805.1 Lepidocyrtoides sp. E14
CACATTTGAGATAAACGCTCTGTGTTACAATAGATACCCCAACCAACCACAACACGAGCAATGTTGTAAGCCAAAAACACTTCTTCTATTTATTTGTGATTAGTATTTGAATCAGCACAGCGGAGCGATACAGATTGGGCAAAAATGATTTTTTCCTCCATTATTTTTGTTACCTGTAAAAACACTTTATTGGGAAATAGGTGCGTTGTATTCTGATTATTTATTACTATATTTACTATTATTTTTTTACTCATCTGGCATTACTCAGACAGCTAATATAAAATATAAAAGTCAGAAATCCCCAAAAACATGTAATAGAAGTGGAAATGAAAGAATGAAATCTTCATTTTGAAATATGACAAAAAATGAATGAATCTTTACTGAATTTACAACTCAAGTAATTATGGTAGAAATAAAAAAAGGTAGAAAAGCAGATGTGTCCAATGCTGCATGCTTACAACAAACTTAAAATCAAAAGACTTGCATCTACTCAAGCATACAAATAAATATTCATATTTTTAGAATACAATTTGCTAACTACTATGCTAGTAAGCAAATGGCTTGACTGATAGCTATATAGCCAAGTATGCTGTGCTAAAAAATCTTTTTGTCCGATGGTAAATGGCAATAAAAATATAATGAATTCTAAGCATGAAACATGCATTACTGATGATAATAATGATGATTGGGTTAGTGTACACGGGAATGAGCTGGGCTATGTTGTTATTGCAGTTTCTTTTGTATCATTCACTTAGAAGACAGGCATTATAATATTATTGGGGACTTTGCTAAGGACTTTCTGTTTCACAAGTTGTATTGGATAATGACTTTCTTTAGTCAGTTTGTGCATGCAAAGGCATTTCATAATCTTTGTGCTCACTGAGGCGGACACATTTCAAATACGTTTACATGAATGCCACCCTTGATGTCATACTAGTCACACAGGAGTGGAGCTGTAGTTGTAGTGGATCAAGTAGTACCACTCTGAAGTAGTAATAAAATAAATAAACATCCAACATGGGTAGCTACCACCGTAGCTGTGAAAGAAAAAATCATCCTCGTAAATCAGATATAAGGGATGTAATGATAATGGGGATGGTATTATTTCATTTTTAAATTCCAAAAAACTTATTCTGTATTGCAAAAGTAATCGCATCATCATTATATATATTGCGTCCTTTCTAATGAGGACAATTTTAAAAATTGTTCGTGAAAAAGAAAAATGCTTTTATGATGAACAAATGCATACGCAATGCAATGGTTTGATTGAGTATACGGGTGGAATTCTGCACAAAAAATTATGAAGTGCATTTGTCCCCTATTTGTTCACAAGCTTATACTCATAGTACACACATGCGTACAATTTTTAAGCATTGAAATTGGATCATCAATTACAGTGTATTGAGTGAATGTGAACTTGGTCACAGGCCGAATTCCACAAAATAGAACGCAATCAAAACAGCCATGCACATTATCGTATGAGGCTATGTCAAGATCCACCCAGAACATACATTGGTCTCATCATGTTCATGTGTGTCAATTAAATTTCATGAAAAACGAGTTCGTCTCTAAGCTCTTTTTACTGTAACAAAGAAGGTCTACCGACCACCAGCACCTTGTTGTTAAAAATATGCATTTTTTTATGCAATCGGTTGCAATAAAAGATAACAAAGGCACAATGTGAGACAACTTTGTCAAATGTAAACGTGCTTGACTTGAAATGGTGTATCAACACCTTCAACATGTATTTTTCACATGTGTGGTTCATTGAGTTTCCCTACCTGGAAGATGCCAGGTGCTCTTTTTGTAATGCATTTAACTACATTGTATTTGACCACTTTTGCGTGATAACGTTACATTATCATCATCAATTATAAGCATCTTTACACCGTGACATCTCGTACGCCACCGCAGTAGTATAAATGACCTTGTATTACAGATTCACATTTTTAATGTCCCAGAGAAGTTATGAGAGAACATTGATATTGTGATATTGATACTCTGATGCAGGATTATTTTTTGTGCAACATCAATTTATTTTTAGGTTGGTACTAAAAATTTTCTAAATTACGCATGCATGTATATTGAGTTATTTGATGATACCACTGTGGCCGCAGCTCTGTGGTTGGCCTCATACAGAATTACCAGCGAACTACATAACAGTGTTTGTACTTTGTACACATATTATTATTATTATTATTATTACTACTACTCCCAGAGTGACTACCGCGCAGATTATTCATCGTAAAATATTAATATTATCATTATAGAAATGCCAAAACCAATACCAGTAGTAGCTAGTAATAACAACAATGGGTTTTGCACGTAAACGTTTATTATTAAACACTACCAACTTCAGCCATTAAGAGTATCTTACTATGACAAGAAAAAAACAATTATTTATTGTTCCTGGCACCGTAACAAAAGTGATCCAAGGTTGTAAATTTGTAAGTATGGTTAAACCTTCAATCTCTGTTAAGTCATCCCAAAAATCATTGCCTATTTGCGTCGAACCATATTGTAGGCACTTATGCTATGGAAGTAATGTTAGATCCTCAAAAAACAATGACAAATATATAATCGAAATAATTATAATTATGATCATTACTACTTACATTTTGCTTACCACCTATCAGTTTCATTTTTCGCGTTCACACTGTTTCAACCAACATTTATACTAATTGTTTTAGCATCATAAAGAAAAACAATGTAAATGTTAGAAATACCCATCGTGTTTCTACCAAGTGCTATAAATCGCCGCATGTGCACCACTAATTGATTAAATGAATCTATCTCACTGCAAAAAAAATATGCCCGTGCAATTTTACTTTTGATTTTCATTGGCACAGGTCAGTTTGAAGCTTGTGGGCAATTATTTTAACGCATTATACCACACGGTACGCAACGGACGTATGTATGTTGTACGTGTTTCATGTACTAATGTAAATAAGATATATTATAATCTCTAGACACACACAATATATATAAATACGTGTACCTATGCAATGCAGTGTTTAACGAACATTAAGGACATGCAGTCATTAAAATCTTTTGTGTAGCACTCTGACTTAATATTTACTTTCAGAATAATGTGCCTAATGTTTAATTCAGTAATTGAATGTGAGCTATTATGCATCATGTATTCTGCATTAATGCGGCAGGTTTGCGGACGAACGTGTACATGCAAACATTTTGTACAATTTTGTCTTCCGTTTTAACTTTGACCCTCATCTGTGCAGGAACAATGATAATGAAGTGCAATAGCAATAAACCAGCTGTAAAAACGTGTGTAAATGTCCGTAAACGCATCAAATATTTACACATTCCTGTACACTACGATTACTTTGTTCATTATGAAACAATGCTGACTTTGTGGGCAATTCGAGGACTTTGCCAATGCCAAAATTTAAAACAGGTCAGTAGTTACAGAAATTTCTTGTTCCTTTCTTATCGGGCAAGTAGATAAAAACAGTGTACACAACTGATTACATAGGCTGTCAATAATATTATTAATGTGTTGCTTTTTTTATAAAAAATCTCCACTATGAAAAATGTACGAAAACTTTAGATACATTATAAGTTACGGGTCACGCCCTCACGTAAAAGTAGTACTGAAAATTTAATAATGAACTTGTCCAATAGCCAACCTTGTTTTAATACCATTGCACTGCCAAACGCAAACCAAGCTAATGGGAGAGATCCTTAATACAAATGTGCTTACTACAAGGAAATTGAAATTAATGACATTATTAGCACTTGAAACACGTTTTTGGGCTTACAAACCATGACGTAAACAAGCTGAACTTTCACCAACATCTTAAGGTTAGCAATAATTAAAAATATACCTCTCTGGAGTTAATTAGTATAGTATAAGCATATTTGACGTCTATGTTATCTTGTCATTTAACAAGTTTGAGCTCAAAGTATGTAACTTTATAATGAGAAGAAAAGGCATTTATGATTAAACGTACAATAAATTTTTTTGATAAATTTTTTTTTTACCAGCGCATGATATTATTTTTAGACGATTGTATAAGTTGATTTCATTTCCTTGATTGTAGTTTAGTACATAACTGTGAAAGTGAATTAAAATACCTTCACAATAACATAATCAATGTGTGAAATTTTCAGTCACACTAAATTACCTTCAAGAGGAGCAAACACTGTCTGCCAAAGAGGAAATGATGAAAAGCAAATGCTAAAAATAGCATATTATACTATTTACATTTAAAAAATTATGAAAAGTATGATATAATTGCGATCAACTTTGGATTCCCTGCAATCGAACAGACGAGGCGTGAAATAAAATATGCTTTACATATCGCTAATGTCATCATGCCAATTATCAGACAATGCTTCATGTTATTATTATTATTTGCTCATTCTATCAAATCATTGATTGTTGATGACTGTACACTTTATACAAAGTGCACTAAAAAAATTTTTTTTTGCGAATGAATGACTTTCTGCCGCTGTTGCATTATTGCCAACCAATTACTCGATGAATTGATAAATTGCTAGAAATGCCGAGACCAAATTGGAAGACTATATTCAGCAATCACAATCACCATTTTCTTTGTTCCCTCAACACTTGTTCATTGATTCCAAATTATGTACGCTGTATAAACTATAACTTGTCTCACAGCCCAGTTCTTTTTTATTCAGTCACATCACATGTCTATCAAAATACCTAATAATAACAACAATTCTACTCAAGAATCAACAGCCTCCAAGATTGTTGCTCTGTTCTGCACATAAAGGGGTAATATTCTTTAGAAGAATGCCTAAATTATTTCTCCTTGTCACAATAAAAGGATTCACATTTTTAACAAAAGTCCCCTTCTCTTGACACGTCGACTTTAATTCATCCATTTCTGAACGGTTTAATCCTTCTGCTTGCCAGTAATCTCATCAGAAACCACACCAGTAGTGTCGTTTTGAACATGACTTGGAATTGTACACGCTTTCCACATGGCGCGCTAGATTCTTTTTTGCATAAATAAAAATATTGTTGCATTTTCTTGTATACATGCGCCTATACTAACTAACTAGCGATATATGATTTAAGGTACAGAATGACTGAGCAAAAAATATTATTGTGTCATCGTCGTCATCAAATATGCATAATATTATGTGTAGATTGTAGTCATAAAAGTATAAAAATACATTTTTACACCTATCGATATGTACATATGTATGCATATTATGCCCTTTCACGTGAAGAATGCCTTTTGTACCCAAAACTCTAGCTTGTTAGATAATAATATTAACACATCTAAGGAATGACAGATTATTTCAACGATCATGACTCTTTCAAAGCTTCACTGTCACATTTTTGTGTAATTGAGCACAGAGCACATGAGTGCACCGTACAACAGTCAACAGAATATATATAGTGTTTAGTGTGTACCTACCTAATGTATGTATGTATACCTACTTATTTATTTATTTATTTATATATTTTTCTAGTCCTTAAGGACTAGCTCAGATCTCAGCTCAGTAAACAAATCAAATCAAGTAGGTATCAGGTATGTATAATAATATTCGCTTTTCTTACGTTTGAAAAACTATATATAGTTTGTACTCATTTCACCCTCTCAAGTTTAATATTTATCGTGTTTGCACGAAAAACGTCAAAGTACACGACTTTTGTCCCAACGCTTTTTATTTGCAGTTTTAACTTTGCTGCACGCTACTTCACATAGCAAAATGTCCTATCGGCCAAATCGTGACAAATCTTATTTTATGCACTTATATCACGATTGTCATCATGCCCACAACTAAATTTCACAACATATTATACCACTACTACCACCGCCAACAACGTATAATGATTTAATGAGAGATGATGATTACTTCAAAAGCAGCCTAGACCTCATATCATTTTTTTATAAAGCACATTACAGCCTAACTGCGATGCGACCATCATATAATGAATGATATTAAAAGATAACAGCACTCGTTCATATTAATGATAATATTACTTTTTTGTATTGGTAAAAAAAGTCGTAACAAGTTGTGCAACTAACAAATGAGGTGTGCATGAGTTGTGATGATGATGAGCTGTTTTGTGGCATTTTACCATTATATTTACTTCAACCACATAGATAATATTACGTGACATGCGTATGTGTCGAGACGAGAGTGTATGCATAATATCTCAGTGTTTGTGGATTTTTTAGATTTTTCTTCTGAGAGAGTTGTTTTAACTGATAATAGGCTACCTTTAGATATGGTTGTTGCTGACGTTGTTATTGTTGTTGTCGCAGCATTATTTTGCTCCGATTCAAATCCACTAGTTTCACTGTCATCATCGTCCTGCAATGAGATTTCGGTAAAGTCAATAAAATCTCCGGCATGTCGACGCACCCTGTTTTCACCAATAGCACTGGAACAACGTGACACCGGACTACTGGGACCACTGCCAATACTACTATAACCAACGCCGTATGAGTGTGTGGGAACAATTCCTCGCAACTTTGGTCGAGGAATCCTACAGTCAAATAATGAATGACAGTCTCTTTCATCGGGAAGCATTTTCTTGGTGAAGGCGGCAGGTGTACCTGCCGTTGTGGTTGGAGGTGATGCAACTGATGAAGAGGATGAATTTCTACTTCTTGTCCACTTGCTTCCTGAGTTTACTTTTTCAGCGTTTCTTTTCTCGTCCTTTTGATGAGATCTAGTATAACTCAGACATTGATCCGATCTATGATGTGAAGGCTGTTGTTCTTTAAAGCGAACTTTTGGCTGTGGAGCTTGAAAGTTTTGTCTGGAAAGTGTTGAGAGGTTAGAGGTGCTACCACCAGGAAAAAATTGAGTGGGAGATTTCGCAGATATAAGGCACTTGCTAAACGCAACGTCATTTTTTGGAAGCACTAAAACTGAATTTGTGTGAGTCAGTTTGGAATGATTGGAAGTTGGAGATTTGCATGGAGTGACAATAATTTGCCTCTCAGGACATTTTTGTGATTTACTCCTTCCAAGAGCTGCCAGTTTCTGCTGAACCATCGTCTTTTCGCGAATGAAACTTGTGCTTGTATTTAAGGATGATGTTGAAAGAGCGCTGGAGAGGTTATGCTTTTTAACTGCCGGAGCAGAGATGTCCTTAAACTTTCCTTTTCTCTGTACATCATCAGGTTTATCGAGAGCTGTGATGGAACTGTTTTTACTACTATTGAAAAATTCCTTTGGCTTGAGGTTCTGTGATCTGACAAATGTCAGATTTTTGAAAAGGTTGGTTTTTCTATGCTTTGGTGGTGACAAGGAAGCTGGAGTTTTATCAGGGGTACAACTAGCTGTGGGATGAGTGATTGATGCTGCTACTGAACTGTTTGAAGCAGTGTCTGGACCACGGCCACAGTGTGTGCAAATTTTACCATCTTTCTTTCTGTTAGCACCACCAAGAAGCTTATGATGATCATCACTGGCTAGACTACTGCTACTACTTGCACTACTACATGCCAAGTTGTCCTCTTTGTTCTTGTATCTGTTATCACGCTTATGATCTTGGACAGCTTTACTGCTCGTTGAAGCAGCATTCGCTGAAGCAAAGCTTAACAGTTGCTCGCTTTCCCAACTACTCGGTATATCATATCTCACTTTATAAGTGACCGTGTTGTTACTACTAGTAGTATTGTTCTGCGTAATGGGATATCTTTTGTGACCACTGTGAGGACTAATGACCACACGATTAGTACTTGATGGAGGAGCCACAGCCACTGAACCATTTACTTTGCTGGCTGTTTTACTATTATTATTATTATTATTTTTAGAACTACTAGATTTTCCTACGACGCCATTATTTTTGGGAGTAGCAACTCCGCTGCCACCACTACTATAATTACTCAACTGGGAATCACCACTATCACTGCTTCGACCACCACCAGTTGTACTAGTCGTGCTGCTAGTTGAACTTGAACTACCACCATTTCCACTGTCAGCAGCACTGGATTTTCCTTTATTCCAATATTTCGCAAGCAATTTGACACGGCTTACTCCAATGTAGTCTTTGGCAGTGCGCGTCGTATTTCGTCGCTTTAGAGGCAGCTTTGATGATGGTGGCTGGCCTGATAATGGCGATGACGAAGACGAAGATGCTGTTGAAGATGACGCTTGCTGCAAAGACTGATGCTGCCGAGTTAGTGGAACAAGATTACTATTATTAATGGTCTTGTTCTTCTTCTTACCAATGTCTCGTATATCCCTGAACGAGAAACTTTTGGTAGCCTTTCCTTTACCTTTATTAGCACTCAAAGACTTATCATCGCTTACACCTCCACCGCCATGAATGGCATTCTCGAGCGATGCACATGTCAACCTGTGAAGTTGTTGTAAATGTCTATGAAAATGCTCCAACCCCTCTCGATCAGACTCACTGTTGCTGTCACTAATTGTAGGTCTGAATGTTGGTGGAGGAGGACGAGCAGGAAAATACACTGGCCGTTTGTGTGGCAATTGTATTTGCTGCTGACTGCTGTTGTTTCAGAACTTTCTTACTCTTTTGAGCTTGCAGTTGTAAAAGAAGTACATGATGGTTACGTTGCTGTTGTTGGTGTAAGAATTGCTGGCGAAACAAAGTGCTAGCTTCTCCTCCACAATCACAGTCACATTTTAGCTGTTGTGTTGAACCTCTTTTGGGGCAATGCAAGGAAGAACAGCCACGAGAGCTGTTTAAACTGGGGCCGTCAAAGGAAGTCTTTCTACTGAAGCCACTCAACCTTATCGTTGGGCGTGTGGTTACCATTTTACTCTATATTTTTCAACCTTTTCAGTATCACCTCTTTAAGACATCATCATTACCACCAAAAAAGTAAAACTATCTGTGATATTTGGTACCTGATAACAATAGACATGCACAAGTACACGATTATCATGTGCTTTTTGCAATAATATAACAACGTATTGCAACGACGATGACGTGCTTCATGGATAGCACATTTTACAAGCGAGAGTTCTTGCAGAAAAAAAAACCAAAAGAATTCTTTTTTTTTTGCTTCTTTGCCTTAGTCTAGTTACACATTTATAATGATGATGATGATGATAATACTAGGTATGCGCCCAAAGACAAAAACTATACGGATGTTATTTCGTGGTTGTGGCTCATGCACCTCGTGCTTTGCTTGATGAATTATTTGCGTACAAAGAGCAAAAGTGAGCAAAAATGTTATACGTCTGTGTCTCTCTGCATCACCGCCACCAGTATAACGTAATATCAAGCATGTCTCTATACAATATTCTTCACTATTTAAAGAGTTAAAATAAGCAACAAAAAAAGGATTCCTTTGTTGCACGCTTTTTCTTCTGTCTTCTTTACGACTACTTGCTAGCTTCTCTCACTATACCAGTCAGACTCATTCAGAGAAAAAACGCATGGTTTGAGTACAAAAAAATAAAGTAGATTTAGCTGCGTGAATGATTTTTTCAAAAAAGTTGGGCTGAAGACGAAATGGTCTTTTTATAATAAGCTTATACAAGTGACTGTTGTAGAAATGATGATAACGATGATTATTACTGAAGCAAAGGGTAGTTCCTCCTCGTTATTTTCTACTAGCTGCCCAACACTTCAGCTTGTTTGTTGAATTTGACAGACAGCAGCAACAGCCAGTTGTACAAAGGGCAAAATAAGTACTGACGGAATGTCTATTGTTGCCTTTTGGATCAGCAGAAAAATCGTTGAGCTACTACTGCCGAGTGTCGATGATGATGGATCATAAAACTGGCTGGCCCTTTGTCTCATACATCAAATGATTACTTGCGTCTGTTTGTGCAATTTTCAGCTTAATCAATAGAATGATGTTTTCAGCTTCTTGTAATTGTTGTAGCAGCTTCTCTTCTTGCCTGCATCTTCTTGCATTATTTAAAAACAGATTGTTTTATATTGTTCATTGTGCAGGATCTTGAAAGATCACTTATTATAACGATAGCAGTTTGTGTACTCAAGCTTTGATGATCAATAATAGGATGCTGTTGCAGTCGTGTTGCGACGATAACGTTGACGTTTGTTGAATCAAGTTGATTTACGCGCAGTTTATAGTCTTCAATAGTAATTTGAAGAGAACGTTCATTATCATCATCATCATCATGGTCTCCCCGTTGATTATTATTACTATTATTAAAAATAATATTTCTGCATGTCTCTGTGTCTATTGACGTGTTTATCAATTTAGTAGTAATAAGCCTTTGTTGACTTTTTGTGGCGGTATGCATAAGCGATGCAACTTGCCATTATTCATTGCTCATGTGTGTACCGCTGAAGTCTGAAGGCACTATGCATTCCTTAATTCACTTCAGGGATCAAGAGCGCCGTCGTCGTCGCTTCAGTTGTAAGTCGTAACAGTAGAATGTGTAAATACTTTTGTTTGACCACTTGTACAGAAGATAACAATGGTTATTCCTCGTTGTTCTTACAAAATGATATAGAGTGAAAGAAGGAGGATCTACGTAAATTGAGCAGTAGGGTCTATGTTATTATTATTACACCACAGCGATTTCAAGAGTTGATCATGCGTTGGGTGTGACAAGGTCACGTATCAAGCGGCATGGGGTCCCATAATAGTATAGTGGCTAATATTGGGTTGTGTATAGTGTAGAGCAAATTTATACATAATATATTACTTGTATAGTGTTAAATGCTAGCTTTTGTGTGTCATAGAAGGTAAATAGGTAGGTATGCCGTAGTATACATTCACTAGTACCTATAAAAAAAATTTCGTTTTTATGAGATAAGACGCGAAATTGTCGTACAAGCTCGATAAATAAATTGGATGCACACATAGGTCATCACAATCGTTACGAATTATATTTAATAGTGATGAAAGATCTTAAATTGAATCTGATATTACTGGCTTTGAACTGTCTTAGTACATACATGTTGGTACATAATATTACTGAAAGATAAATTAAAGATTACGAATAAAAAAATGATAATAAATATCTAAAACTCGATAATCATATTGTCTCGATATAAAAATGATACCTACATATTATGACGATGACGATGTATGATTTCACTCCAGGATTGGGAGTAGACCAAATTTTTTATACTGCACATGACTTGATTTAGACCAGTAGAACCAGATTGGTTAGATAAACGATTATGTGATACTTTTCATCTGTCTGGTTGCGCAATTAGGTGGACGAAGAGCATAAGGAGCATTCAACTAAAGAGCAATATTTTTAACTGGTAATATCAAGCCATAAAACTACAGCATAAATTTTATATTAATCTAATCCTACCTGTATAAAAGTCAAGTACAAACAGACACAAAAAGGGATCTGTCTAATAATGCATCATTGTTTTACGTGTTGTATCAGCACATATTTGAGAGTTGCTTTCAGGCAACTTGTCCTTTATATCGCAATGAATTCCCAAAGAATCAAGTTTTGAATTACTAATTACACGAGAGATTTGTTAGGGAAAAATGGGTTTATGTGAAATTGCTATTCTTGTTTTTTATCTTGAATAAACCTGTGTGTGTGTGTGTAAATATGCACTACAGTACACTACACATTGTAAAAGACACCTTTGTATCCTTACTTAAAATGAAATCCATTAAATTCACCCCAGATTCTAGATAAAACCGGTCTTCTGCAAAATTCTCAGGGAAAACTACACATTTCTATTAATAAAATGTAGACTATCCTGACAAACGTGATAAAAGTTTAAAAAAGAATGAAAAGGGGAATAGTGCCAATATAACGCTAATTTGATATACTTTTATGAAATTTAGTTAATATCAATCGAGCATATTTCCAGCCATTTCACGCAAGATCCACGCGTGACGATAACAAGCATTTTGCATTACAGTTTTTTCAGAATTGCGCAGCTCACAGCAACGTTTGCACTATGACGTAGAGATGGTCTTGTTTTTCCACACACTTACTCCCTCATAAACTGTGAAAATATGAGTGAGTGTAAACCGCATGCTTCGTTAAATAGAAAGGAAAAGCTAGCAAATAGCACGTACAGACAGACAAGTAAAATTTTATTTTCGGTCAATAAAATTTTGGAAATTTTTAGTACGGTTGATGGTTAACTACTTAAAACCATGCCACTTTGACACCCGACACAGCCACAACAGCAATGACATCGACTTTTGAAAATTGACTCTACGAAAACTAAACCGTGATTTTATGAGGTTCGAAGAAAATGTTTAAAGGCAGTTAATGTCAATTGTAATGATGTTTTGCTTGACATAGCGGATCATTGAAGAGAAATTCGATGCTGATGCGAAAGCCACCATGAACAACACCACTGCCACCACACCATGTCAATGTTTTTTTCTCACAAAGACGACAACGTTTGTTGATCACTCAAAAACTGCCAGTTGCTATATTCACTGCTCACACAGCAATGACGACGGCATTGCTTCTTTACAACTACTCCTAGAAAACAACAGCAAACAGAAGAAATATAGACAGTCAAAGTCAATAGGTATTTTTTCCCTTCATTTAAAGTTGCATGGCATGCGGCATTGATAATCGCTACTAGCCGACTGAATCTGATTCAGGAGGATTTTACTTTGAAAAGAACAAGACGGATGTCTTTCTTTGCCAAATTAAAATACGTAAAGGCATGCATGTAAGATAATCATGCTTCTTATTAACCATTAACTTCTATTACCAACCTAATTTCGTTCCTTTTCCCATTCCTATAATAACATTTAAGTGTTAAATTGCTCTTCTTTACTGATACAAACACAAGTTTTACACGGCTACCTCGCTACCGTGAGTATCTTCCTTTGCATGTCACTTATTATTCTCTCCATTCAATAATGACAATAATGATAATAAGGATAATAACATCTTCTGCACTAATGGTAGAAGTAGCAACAATGCAAAATAAAATTATTTTTGTGACACTGACTGCATGCCTACATCACTGTCTGACAGAATGCACTCCACTTTGACTTGTTCACCAGTAATTTTACGACTACACTTCTTCCACCAACTCTGAGCGATTGAACTAATAATTCTTTACTATAATAACATTTAAAATTTATAAAACGCCTCTTTTCTCACAATAAGAAAGGGAGTACATTTTCATTATTTATGCATCTCCTGTGCTCTTCATGTAGTATCGAGCAAAACACACACACAACAATGCTTTTAGCATCAACAACACCAGCAAAGAGAAAGAGAACTATAATTCTCAGGGAATGAATGAACAAAGCAAGCATGCATCATCACCACCGCGGTTGTTGCTCAGTTCATAAAAAGTTATTGAGTTTTTTAGCAAGCAGGATGAAAGGTAAAATACATATCAGCATTATCATCATCATTCACAAGAAAGGGTAACAACAACAGACTGTTATCAAGGAGGAGTAAGTAGTGAGTGTGTGATATGCGATGAGCAATAATAATGTTCAGTAGGCAGTAAATGCTAACTACTAGCAACTCGGTAGAGAAAAATATCACCGTCAACTTTGCTACCACTGTTTACTACAACCACTTCTACAATAACTTCTACTACTACCACCTACAATTATTTTTTTAAGGAAAAATATTATGCAGGACAAATAGTCAGTCGTGTAGGCAGACAGGAGAGAGATGATGATAATGACGATATATGCGTAGTGGTGGCAGTAGGTAAAGAGACATTATTTTACGTGTATGCATATATTTTTAAAATATAACTAAACCGAGGGAATTATCCTTGAAGAGTTCACAGGTAAATAAAAGTCCCATCTACCTACCGTATCAGCACTTTTCAAAAAGGAATAATTGTTGCTACTTTCGACAGGCAGTGCAATAACAATGACGATGAGGATAGAAGAGGCTATTTTACAGTACCTATTCTGCACTTTGCACAGTGACCGCTGTGAGGGATGCAGCACAGTGTGCAAAAATATAAAACAGTAAGACACACACGGTTACTGCAAACCCAAACTCAAACTGATTTTGAATGATGCAGTAAAGCTAATGAATGTCATAGAATTTTTGTATAACCACTTATTGATCCTGTTGTGGTAGGTACGCTTTCTATCAACCAACTGAAAACTTCTGGTCCTACGAAAGAAAGGTGTAAAACTAGTCAAACGGTGATGTTGAGTAGTTGATATCACATCAGCCAAGATAGAACTAATCAAAAATGCACCTTAATACCTGAATAACAAAGGAATTGAATATTTTGGAGACTGACCAATTTCAAGAATTTGATATAACAAAGAAACATTGCAGTGCAATGTTGTTGTTTTTTTTTAAAAAAAAAAGCTCCCACAAACCATATTATGAATCATTATCAATATAAATCTCTTACATAAAATGCTTAATTTCAGCTGCATGTATGGTTAAATCAATCAATTATGATGAAAAATTGTAAAGAAAGGATTAATAAAAGAGTCAATAACTTGAGCTGCATGGTGTTTTATTGTCTAACAGCTCAGCAAGATAAATCTTTTAACACGAACATTTATGCACTTTTTACTTGATAACACAGTCAGTAGCACAAAAAATATCGTAATTAAAATGGTATAGGTACCTAAGGAATTAATGAGTGGGAATGTAACAACGTATGTATTGAAGCCAGTATAATAATTTGATTAGGTAGACTTATTTTTCGACAAGCGCGTATCACACAAAGTATGTTTAGTCTGGTAAAATTTTATAATTTATCGACGTTTTAATGAAAACATAAGTTCCTTTACTACAGACACAGTGTTCAAAATACTTTGATCTTTATCTCTGCAGCCAAAGCTGAAACTTTTTCATAATAAACGACTTGTTTGCTAAAATTAAAACATTTTAATAATATCTATCTATATTGTAATTAGTGTGTGTGTATGTGATGCAAAGATTTCCGTTTGCCAAGATTAAGATTTTAATAGTTTTAATAATGATAATGCTGAGGGAACATAATGAAATAAGTGTACCAGCACTTTTTTTCCAATGGTCAACACATTAGTATGATTTCCTTTCTAAAAAGTACAATGTACAAGTGTCAATAAGATAAAATGGTGTTACAGTTCGTTTTAACTTCGTTTCATTCTGACAAACGGAAGGGACATAAGGAAGGTGCAATGTAATAATAAAAGTCATTCAGTGATTTAAAGTAATTATCCTTCTTAACAATGAGAGAGAAAGAGGAGATAATTGCACTTTGCACTAATAAAAAGTAAGATATTTTGATTTCGGTCATATTTATCCCTGCTTGTTTTTATTTCTTACTTTTTTATTAAGTGCTTACAATTTGCTCGAGACTTGTTTTATTACTAATGAATTGGGGCTTGCAAAACAGCCATCTGGTAAACACCATTATAACAACAATAGAGTTTAAAAAGTACAGAAGGTGTGTAATTGGCATGAAGTAAAACAAGTGAGAAAAAGTTGAACTTCTTATGAAATCAGTTCGCAACCGCATCAAATAAACATTTGATGAATTAATAGTATAATTCAACACAGTGCATTCAGTTGTGGTTGACTTTTTATGACTTATCTTTACTTGCTAATTATTATTAAAAGTAATTTTTACGCTATATATATGTGAGAAATTTGCTGAAAACTAACAAACTAAACGAAACTATGAGCTTTTTGCAAGTTGCAGTGAATTAATTTCTGAATCGTGAAACAAATCAAACTCTACTCAAGACTGAAATGACTGATAATATCATAAAAATTGGCAAATGTTGAAAAAAATCTAGAAAAATGAAAAATATGTTATTAAAATAGGCATAAAAGAAGCACATAATAAAAACATTCCTTAAAAAGTCAAAGTTAATATCTGAACATGACAGTATTTATATATTCACTCGCAATCACTACTTCCTTTTTAACTGATATGTCACTGATAAAACAAAAAAAAAGAATGTTGTAACAAAATTCATAACCTGTGTAACGGTACAGTGCAGCTGAAATTGAAAACAGTAAAAAATACAAGAATCATATTTAACAAAGCATACAAAGCACTGCTAACTACCACGAAAATATTTTCCATTTTTGCTATTATTATTATTTTTTAAGGAAAGAAAAACCGTTTTCTTCTGTTGCTTGCATTAAATCATTTTTTACTGCGTGAAAAATGTGTTTCTGCCAATACTCCGAGGAGCATTATTGCACGGACGGATGAATTTCCACTTTTAGATCAGTTACGGCTCAACACAACAATTTGTGAGAACAATAATGCTAATATACCGTCTGTTTTACTGCTCAATATTTCTTTGTCTTTTGTTTATATTTTTAGCTCGTTCCACAGCAGTAAGTACCGTTACGTTGAAGGAAGGCTGCTTTAGCATTTGCTTTTATTATACAGCGCTTGGTCTGTGAATTACTTCACGGTGTAATGGAAAAATATTATGACGAAATATCCCGTAGGAATGTTTGTCTTTCTCAAACAAAACAGAAGAAAAGGAAAAGGGATATAAATAATGTGCTGGTGATGATGCAACATATTTTACTCATGTTAAAAATGAATGACCACCCGTCCTGGCTCTTTGCTAAAAAGGAGCTTCAAATGATGACATGCACATGTTGAGTGAATGAAATTTGTTGAAGCCTTTTATGTTTCTTTTCTTTAAACTGTTTCGTACATTTAATTTGATGTTAAAGACACGATAAAGTCATCTAGGATTTAGTATTTATTTATCTGTTCCCTTTAAATAAGCACATCGTAGTATTTGTCATCATCAGCCTGATGTTGTTTTAGAAATTTTTAAAAATGAATTCGTTACTAATATTACTGGGTTTATGATACACAGGAGTACATATGCATGCATATCCTAATCCTGCCCTTTTGTCTTTTGTAATTTTTTGCACGTGTAGTTTTACATGTGGACCAATAGAGTATGTATAAAAGCAAAATTGATACAGTGAAATGATGTAAAGTTTTGCAAATTAATTTATTAATTAGTACGAAAAAGAATCAGTAAATGAAAACGTGAGTGCAATTAACAATTATGCAGGCTATTGACAAATAAAAGTAATCGAAAAATATGGCCACTTACTTTTGCAGAAGATCGCCTTGACTAGGTTTGTCATTGTATCACAGATTGACACCATGGTCGAAATTGTTTTTAATTGATGTCTGTAAAATTTAGCTTTATATTAACTAAGTTGGGGAAGCTCTGTCCTTTGAATTGGAAAATGGCAAATGAAATGCAAAGAGCACGGAGGACATGAATTTTACGAACCGTGATGACCATTCCATTCTTGGGAAACTAATGTACACACCAACGTGAACACCAAGCATTTACTTACACCAAATTGAATAAAAGATTCACGTTTTTAATATTTTAATGATTATGTTAAAAATAGATTGACACTTTCCTCAGCTACAGCAGTCTGCATCATGTGAGCACGTGATTTTAAGCATTCTATTTAATCAGGCTTGCTCGGAAGTTACTACTCAAATGGAATAGAAATGAATATTCTTACACAAAGGCAACTACTGTAATTATTATTGTCAACACAAACATGTCCAGAAAATTCGGATGAGAAACCAGTGTAAATTATGTTAAATTTAGTGAAATACAAGAGAACATAGTAATGAGTGTTGATGAAGAAGATGAACACGTCTATTTAAAATTAAGTGTTATTTAAGAAATACTTTACAATGTGTGTAATCCTGGCCTATGGTGCACAGAATACTAAAAAGCGAGGTTGATTACTAAATGCAAATGTTTCTTTGAGTGCAACTACAAATTTTTTTTAAAGAGATGTTACGTTAATAATGGGCACCACAATAGAATGAATGGGTACTGCTGAAGCCTCCTCCCCTCCTTCCACTTCAGTGATGCATATAATGATCATCATCCTAATCATAATAATAATTGTTTCATTTCCTCAAGAGTACTTTAACTTGAATATTATACTGATCGTCTTGCAGCACAATGGCAGGAATTAATCTGACATTCATGAAATACATATAAATGAAAATATCATCAGTGAGTAGCATTATTATTATTACCAACGAAAATACCACATTATTGTGCAGACTATTACGCGTAGCGGTAAGCAGTTAAATTGCAAATACTAATATAAGACCGCATATCCTTTCAGTGCATGCTATTAAAGTTAAATAATGGTAAGAATAGAAAGATCATGAAAGTCTGGAAGAAAGATTCATCTTTTAACTCCTTTACTTATCTGCTCATGGTTAACTCATCTTTGTTTTACTTGAAATGAAAGTAAACGTATATTTATTATTATCACCATCACCATTAGCTCATCCCTGTTAGTAAAAACCTTGATCTTGGCACAAGTGTTTACTACAGTTTAATTTTAGTTATTAAAACGATACACCATGATACAATGCCTACAGTATTTTATTACCGAAGTGAAGTAAGTTTTTTGTTCAATGTCGAAACATAATGATGAGCATTTATTATCAACATCAATGTAAACTATTGTAAACATATCGAGTTGCGTCTGTAATAGATATCATCTTCAAAAATGCATTATTATAGTAAATGCTTTTAGGTATTTTTATGTATGTACAACAGTGCATCCGTGCATCCAAGTAAAGTTCAAACAAAATTTTGTTTGTTTACATTTGCAAACATTTTTCTACAATTTTGTAACGTTCAAGGGTACGTACGGTGAATACAGAAGACAATATAATAAATAATGATTGTAATTAAATCTATTTATTTAGATTAGGCATAAGAATTTTCCACTTGTAGAGGTTATTTACGAGAAGCATTCAAAATATGTAATGCAGTAGAGTGTAATAGCTTTTAAGAGTAATTTTTCTACATGATAAGACGGGGAAACTAGGCCATCTTCTCTTAGATATCTTTGCGTCTAATCATACTTTTCTTAAGCAATAAAAGTTATTACCTGCAAATTTCATTCCTTTTTTCTTCTCCAAGTGCAATGAGCACTTAATTGAGGAATATTGCACACGGGAAGGGAAGAGAAAACCTTGAATAAAAAGTGTACATTTGTAATAACATATATTAATTTCTAGCCTATTATATTATGCATGCATTCGTTTTTTCTTGCGCGATGCTCACTGGTTATGTGCTTTGGTTTCTGTGAGTGAGTGAGAACATGACTCTGATTGCATATTTTTTGCAATTTGCGTGCTTTTAGCAAGACAGGCGAGGGAAAAGGTAGTGAAAAGAATTTGTTTTCATTTTCACATGCACGCACAACAAGTGTACAATCCAATAGATAGCAATACAAGCGTAGAAAATGCAACAGTAGACTTCACTCACGTTCCTTCTAGAAGACATAAACATTTCTATTGTTTGTATATGAGGAACATTTAAGTTCATATACGCATATGTATATTCTTCTTCTTTTTTTACTAGAAACTAGTAATAAGCAATCAACTCAGCTAACAATTTAACTTGTGTACAATATTAAGATGAATCATGATTGCTACATACCTATGTCAATCTGTCATAAACTACTCATTGTTTGTCAACACGTATTTACTTGCATTTCTCCCATTCGTTTTTCGTATTTCGCATGCCAGACAAAAAATTATAGAAAAGAGAGGTATTAATTAGTCATTTACCTATGCAATCGTCAAATCATATTTATCCCTCTCTCGTCTCATCAACTGCATTTGCAAAGTAAAACGAATATTATACTTATGTACATGTGTACACAATAAATTATTTTCCAATTTCTTTGTACTGCACGACAACCTAAACAGTAGGAAAGAAGGAAAATTGTTGTGCAAGCAAGGCAATTTCATTTTAAAAGAATAAAATTGCAGAGAAATTATAAAGTAAAATTTTCTATTTTACCATAAATTAGAAAAATACAAGCGCAGGCGTTTTACGGTTTCACAGTACATCGCAAAGACACGTCCATTTGTGACATATGCCAATGATTTATTTTATTTTCATGATATATTCAATTCTACTCGTCCTACTACTGCTGCAGGTTTAACACAAATTTACTGTTGTAATATATTATTTACTTCCTTTCAGGCATTCCTAGTGCCTAATTTTTTTCTGGTTTTGTATTCTCTTTGACATTTTCTCGATTTGAACTTCCTTTTTGAAATAAATAATCCATCAACTCGTCATCATAACTTTTGTGTATCTATTTTCACAAATCTCCACTTGTCAGTATCATCCGCTTTTCAGAGAAACTGGAACAAAAACACTCATAAATAATGGATCATGTTAAGATGTGTAAGATGAAACCGACGACGGTAGTACCGTGTCACCTTCATCACTCGAGGTCATTACATATCAGTTTTCTTCGAAAATATGAACTTGATTCTGTTCAATAACAGGAGCGGAAATGACGATAATGACACTTTGCTGCCATTGCCACTTTTTCAAAGAAGAAATCATTAGACGCTACAATTCACATATTAAGATAAAATATGAGATAAAGCTTGTAACACATCAAGAGTAAAGTGAGACCTATCACTTGTTCAATATTTTGACATTATTTTGTCACTTACTCACTGCAGCTTGTGAGAATTCAAAGGGCACTCAAAAGCATTGGCTACGTTGACAAGACGTTTGTAGGAAGGATGCATTGCTACTTATACACACTTTTGCTATTATGCACATGAGTTAAATTAAATGCAGTAAAATATATCAACAATAATATAGGAACATGTAAAATGCAGGTAGTTGTAAAAGAATGAATGCGCAATATTTTTCCAATCAAAAACTAATATGCACGTCACTGATTTGAGAGCTTAATTAAGTAGAAAGGATAAAAGTAATTAATTTTTGAAGACTGAAAGCTCACGTCTACTCCGACCTTTATACCAGTTTCCTGTCAAACTACTTTAATAAAAAAGTACTTGGGCGAAAACGGAAGTCAATGATTACGCCTACATCTCTGAAACACATGATAAATACATTTACGTGCTACGGAGGTGGATATTTTGTTATGCCTTTTGCCTACTTCTTCATCTCATACTACTACCACTACATCTGCTAATTTGATAAAAATGCGGCCAAACTTACATAAAAAGACAATTGTTCTTCTTACCAAGCTTTAATGGCAGGAAAGTTAAGATAAATTTACATGCCTAAGGACTACACGACTTTTCAACTACAATCGAATTACTACACCTCCCACAAACTACAAACTCCAACAATAGATAGAGGATCAATAAAATCATACTCATTTAGATTTTTTTTCTTTACGCTTCATTATTCAATTCTAATTCCACGTATACCAATGATTTCTTGATTCACATGCTCAGCTTCCCCAGTTTCCGTTTAATGATGAAGGCGATGATGGTGTGGATAGTTTGATGTATGCCAAAGAGGTAGGCAGGTTCAGATAGGATTAATATGTCTATTAATTAATCTTTATTGGCCATTCGAAAAAAAAACTAATAACCACTATGAATACATTCAGTCATCCTTGCATTCCTTTGGCTTACTTAGGTACACCAGTCTATGTTATGGTATTAATATCGACTATCGACGATGGATAATTGCTGCGTCAGTCTGCTACGATTATTACAAACGTGAATGGGATGAGACATAATAGGTAAATACATACAGAAAAAATAAACATGACTACTAGTAGCGATCAAGGTCAATGGTCTTTTCATATAAATGCATGTTGTAATTTTATATCACAATATTTATAATTGTTATAAAAAAAGCATGTATAAACAAGTATGCATGTGGGTTGAGACCTGAGTGGATATTTTTATGGTGATAATAACAATGTTGAGTCAATCTTAATTGCTGATTTAGCATGCTACTTTTCCACTAGGGCAATATACTGCCACTGTATACCGAGCTGAGCAGAGTCGTCTTTAGTCTTTAACGTCTCTAGTATCGCGACGTAACAAACTAATAAATTATATACGCATGTATCAACATCAGAAAAACATATAAATGACTTTTAAAGTCTTAGTGGCACACATGAAATGTCATTTTTATGCATATTGTGACGGGCATTAATGTAAGTACGATGCACATGATAGAATATTAATAATACATGAATGCTACTTTCATGAATGTTTATTGCGTTAATATTAGCAATAAACTGAACATCCTGAGATTGTTTTTGTGATTTGAAATCTGAACATGACATCAAAGTAGGTACCACTTGGAATTTAATACGTGCCTTTGCGTTGACTATAGCTGCTAGCTGCTAATGCATACATTACGGGTACATAAATTATTCTGCCACTTTGGTTCAATCAAGACATACCTATCATCAACAATTATAATAACAATAGCATGTAAACTTTAAGTTTCTTAAAAAATGTATAAAAAAATGTGGTATTGTAACGATAAAGACTGATTAAACACTGATGTGTCTAGAAAAATATGTTTGTTTTCTTGAGACGGGATAAATGTATGTAAAGAATTAGAATTTTAGAAGGTGAAAAAATGAACACTTTTTAATGAAACGTTGATACTGTACCACTTTGTACAAAATGTAGGACCAAAATATCGTCAGTGTTCATCAATATGTAGAATAAGCATATCTCTTCTGGCATCATACAAAATCTAAAAAGGTATTATTAAAATTTTACAACTCCTACGACTATGTTCTAGCAATAAAAAATTCACTGATATTATCTAAATCCATGTTTATGGGTTGTAAAATTAACTTCATTTGTTCACTGATAAAGTTTATTGCTTCGCTGAGAGACTTCCGGAATGAAAATTTCTTCAGCTGATTAGAGGAAATTAAGTCCATAAATGAATCAAAATGTCAAACGATAGTTTATGATTTCCCAGAGTCTTTCTTTTGTTTGGGTGGTGGTGGTTGTGTATGAAAGTGATTTTTAATACGGAGCATTCATAAGATTATTGGTCGAGTAAAACACGGGTAGAATCGATGTCAGCGACCATATGATTTCATATTTTTGCCCTCGCCCCACTCCACCCCAATGTCACGGTAACTTTTGATGTTTCGGAACGTTCCAGAAAATCAAAATTAATGGTTTTTGAGGAAATCTAAGCATGGTACACTTTGGAGATTAATGTATCAATATTACCAATGTATTACCTACATATATGGCATCAAAATCGTATTGAGAAAGCATAAGCTACAAAATATTTTTGTTTCATCGGTTTTGCAATTTGCTCCATTGCAGCAGATTTACTTGCCTAGCTAGACCCACATCAAGCCAGCGATTCTACTGCAGAATCCTATATAATAAATAAATAGACATTGTCTAAAAAGATAGAACAGTTTCAAATGGAAAATATCAACAAACTATTTAGCAAAACAGAGCAGGAAGCACTGAATGTCAATAGTGCAGAAAATCACATGCAAGGTCTCTATTTTGATCTGTTGTCTTGCATAGGTGGAGGAGATCATCCCGCATTGCCCCACGGCTATAAGATGAAACCCATGACGGGTTTTCTGGATATTGTTGAAGCGTAATTTGTATACTATTTAAATTGCTTTGTACTAATAAGCTTTTGCACATTTATGCACCTTCTTGTCCATTGTCGGGCATGCATGGTATGTGTAAGCATCAATTCGTTTTGTGGTAGTTTCAATGATGTTGCAAAACTCAACTCTGCGGGTTCCGGAATTGTGTGCGAAGTGGGCTCAAAAGACTTCGTCGAGGATCAAATTGTAAACTCGGATTCTGGAGAAACTTTAATGACAAGAAATTCTGGCTCTGCTCAGAGTACAAACACGGAATCTTTACAGAGTCTCCTCCATGCTATTAATGACGACATGCGACAGTCAAGTGCTTATTCTAATGACGGTACTGATGCAAATGTCATGAACTATGAGGTGGGTGGTATAAAGCCATGTAGTCTTGAGGGATTAGGAGAACAAAATAAAAGTCAACGAGAATATTGCCCCCAGAAAGTCAATCTGAATTTTGTAAATGAACTGGCTGGAAAAGAAAATAACTTCGTTGCCGTACAAAACGAGCCAAAAAATGAAGATGCTAACGAACAACGAGGAAAAAAAGAGATTGTAAATGAAGGGAAAGAGGACTTGAAAGAGGAATCACGGTATGATATTGAGTCAGGCATGTTTGATGCAAATATTGTAAATCCAAGTTACATTGAAAAAGTAGACTCTACATCGACTTTGCCTGAATCTGGTCCGACACTACTCAACCCAACACATCAAGAAATCAATGCAATGGAGATGCAAATGCAAAAATATTCCAAAGAATTGGAGGAAATCGAGCGAATGCTACAAGAGCAACTCATTTTCCCAACATTTTTACAGCAGCAAACACCAGAAGCTACCTTGCCAAACACATTTGAAACCAGGGAAAGCGAAGGAAATAGACATGCTAGTTCTGCATGTAACTCTTTCGTACAAACACTAGCTGATGGGCTAATGAGTCCAACAAGCGCTTTAGAAATGATGTACGACATGGACTCAAATGAATCCCCTTGTAATCTTCAAAGTCCATCCCATTACCAGTTAGCATGAAATCCTAACATTTTTGCTAAATACTAGTCATAAAAGTGTTTTAACATAAAACATAACGCTATTGTGTCTTAATGCTAATATTTTTCCTATGAACAACCTTAAGATCCTGCACTTCCTTTGCAAGCTATTCGAATCAGCCATCAATTGCTGGTGGCTTTCCTAGTCTCAACCTTGATACCATTAGAAGAACTTCATCCATCTACAGTGAGTGCTTAGGTTTTGACGAGAATGGCAACCATGCTCAATTGTCAAAGCCAACATTAGACTCCACAAAGCCATCAAATATTTCAGAACCGGTACCAATCCGTGCTGAGTATGCAGTGGAAAATAATCACAGTGTTTGTGAGTTTAAAGATTGCGAAGATGGCGATCTATTTCTCTTGGAAATTGCAAAGATGCATGCGGCTATGGCTAGTACAAGTGGTAACAGTATGTGTAATACATATGTAGAGGATTTATTTTTACGAGCTGTCAAATGTTCATTTATGGACTTTAATGTTTTTCGTTACACATTTTTATGAACTTGTGATTTTGACTTTGTGATGAATATCGTGCAGACGCCAGTTATCATTCTGTCAATGACGGAGAAGATAGTGACTTGCAGGAATTTGCAGATGCTGAAGACTTGGGAAGGAATCAGAAGAAAAAGAAAACACGTTTTAGTGATGAAAAGTCACCAGATTCCTCAGAGGATGAACATTTATGGACGTCTGCTTCTGCTTCAGAGTACGAAGATGTTGACGATGGAGTCGCAAAATCCTGAGTTCAATATTAAGTGCAAATCGAATGGCAATGAGGCAGTAACAGGGCTTTAATGAGTTCCCTGTAAATCCAATCATACTAAAACTGCTTTATGCTTAATAAGCGTATAAAAGTAAAATGCATTTCATATCCTAACACATCGTGAAGAAAATTAATGATAATAAAGCCAAGACGCGAAATAGCATGATGATGATGATGTCGAAAATTTCGTAGACTTTACGAGTTTTTTTATGCATGCAATATATACATCCGTTGTGTGCATACTCATATAGTAGCTATGTACAATATTTATTAGCTCATTATTTTTTTAGTTATGAACTGATAGTACACACATTTACCTGCGAGCATAAATGGAAACGAAAACACTTCCGGAAACGGTTTTCTCTCCAACTACTTTCCTCACCTTTATTTCTTACCTTCATATACCAAAGACATCACATATTCAGTGTAGTAGTCGTTTTAGCATTGTACATAATAGGGTCTATATAGAATTTCTGAAATTTTACGCTGTCTACGTTTTTGTGAAAATGAGGCAGAAGACGTTACCTATGCATTCAGCAGTGGTAACACATGCAGAAGCGTCCCTTTCCATTTCTACAAGGATACAGTCGATAGAACTTTGCAGGTATGCATGTACGCAGAGTAATAAATATTTATTAATGTTCCCAATCAGGCTTTCACTCTTGTATGTACCGCCAAGTCGTTTTCAATCTCAATACGAATAAATTAATTCCTCTTTTAAACTCATCTTAACTCAATGAACAGCAGTTTTGAACGTACAAGCGCCGCATTTTACGCAAAGGCTGACAAAACGCATCTTATTTTATGAGATTTCTTTTATTTTAATCTTATGACTCTACAGAGATTGTGGCGAAAGTTTTTGAGAAGCATGTTTTACTTTCATTAAATGAATGCACACATCACATCTGGATTAAAACTGCAAGTACAAACGATATACTGTAAGATTCCTATAAAAATCCAAAGATAAGAAAACTTTTTAGACTACTTACCTACCTAGGCATTTAGACATTTACTATGAGCAGTTCACGATTTTATTTCTCTGTGCTTCACTTCATTCTCCGTTTTATTGCATCACAATCGAAAAGTACCCGAATGTAAGTGCCTGTCAGAGCTTAATGCTGCTCGTGCTGCTGTAAAGTCACTTATGCTTCTGCATTACAGGTTTTTCGATAGACAATAATCATACAATTGATACACAGTGAATATATCTTTGTGTGGCTTGGTGAACATTCCTTCTTCTGTAATGTAATGCATACTGCCCCTGAGTATTGCTAGAAAAGAAGTCAGTAGCGTTTCCTCTGCACATTTTCGTTTCACCACTTTGAATATATCTTCCAATCTGCATCTTTCCCTGGAATCGCAAAAAGCTAAGGACACGACATGAAAATAATCCATTTTGAGACTATTGCCATACTTTACCAATAAACCTACTATACTCTGGTATTTTCCTCACGGCCATTTACTTAGGCTTAGTAAGTTGTGCAATATTTATGTAGTATATCCATCCACTTCATTATTCTAGTCAGTCTGTAAAGAGGAGTCAAACAGAGAGAGAGAGAGTGGAGGAGAAGGAAAGTTCAATAACAATAATAATAGAAATATGTATATGCATTCAGAATCCAGGTATGCATATATTTTACCACTTCAGATTTATCGGTTTTCTTACATAATATCTACCTAGTTCCGTTTCTTGCAATAAGAAAAAAAAAGATTGTCAGTGATTTCTCTCAGCATGCAACTCGTATAGGAGCTGGAGAAAGTTTGTGCAAAAATTCAAGTCATCAAACGGCTTGTGGCTTGTACTACCATTTTTTGTAAATTTTACTAAAAAGCTATCACCATTGTAAGTTTTTGTGATTTGGATCTTATAATATAAATTATATTTGGCATGGGCTTAATTTCGACGGGTCGTTCAATGTTTTCTTGAATGTTTTGCTTTCACCTGCTATTCAGTCGTCAACATCCTCAATCCTCCTAATGCTGCTTGATGTTATTCTTTATCGACACCATTACCATCACCTGTCAGTGCTAAAAAGAAGGGAAAAATTTCCTACGGCTAACTTGAGACGCTGCTGACCTAGTTTTCAGGGTACAGTTTTCTCTCTTCTGAGGTTAGTTTTCCTTTGGAAATTCAATCCATGTCACGATCTGCTTGTCAGTCGACAAAAGAAGTGGAAAGAAGTGAAGCTGGTGGAAAGAGAATGATGGGGAAAGCAGCAAGCATTCACGTACTTATAGTTGCGTCCTTGTAAAGGCAACTACCGGGTTTCATCTCTATTGTAAACGATGTATATGATGTGCTAGTGGTAAGAGTGCGAGGAACAAAACAAGCAAAAGAAACGAAGAATGATTATTGGAACAGCATTACTCGCATTTCATGACGACTTTCTTTTAAATTGGCTCCATTACCATTCCAGACGAGAAGAAATAACATCTAGGACAAAGCATTCCATATTGAAATCATACACGAGTGAAGCGATAACGTCGTGGATAATCTGAACAAGTTGTAGAGAAAATCAGAGTTGCTTCACTGATACTGCTGTCTGTGTTCTACAGAATACGTGAGATATTCAAATATTTTTTGTAGTAGTAATACAAACGGAGCAAACTCAACAACTCTGTATCGCAGTGGAAGCCAACAACTCAAGTAGAACATTTGTGCAGATTCAATATTCAAAGGACATCAGCATAATAATATTATGGCTCTATATGTGCAAACGTATTATCATCGATCGACAATAATAACCCTTCCAGCAGCACCACAGTGAAAACAAACACAATAAAATCTATGCCACTATACGACAAAATATATTATAATGGCTTTATTTTGTGAAATTATCATGAAGATAAAGTAGAAAAGTAAAAGCAGAGCTTTTACTCTTTGTGGATTTCAGAGTTAAAAGAATGGGAAAGTTTGTAATTTAGAAAGAAAACAATAATTTAAAGGGAGTGAGCACAAGTCCTAATACGGTTTCTCTTTTTCCTTTGAAGCCATTCTTCTCAGTCTTCCGTCTGCCTGCTTACTTCATCTCTTTTTCCATCGGGAGAAAGCATAAGTGAAATTCTGAAAAGGCTAAATGGAACACATCTGTTTGTACTCAAAGAGAAAGCTACGGAAGCAGTGGCAACAAGAGAACTAATGGACAAAAACGCTTTTCTTCTCTGAAAAAAATGGGTACTACGAAAACGTTATGAGCTAAACTACTCTACTTTAAAACAATAAATAATAATATTTTGTCCGTTTGTTCATAAGGATAAAAGCGTGCATAGCACTTAATTGTTCCTGCTGGAGTACACGATCCAAAAAAATATATGTAAAACTCGCATACTGACTGGCTTCACATGCCTATACATTATAATATACATAACTACCTACTTATGTACAAAAATGCACATAAACATCTCAGCAAGACACTCTTAACAGTGCACACAGTTGTTGCGAATTGCGATCGTTCCTGGCACATGGAATAGGGAAATAATGATTTCTTCTCACTAACGGCAAGCGGCCTTGTGCGTCGTGTTGTCTCGTTGAATCGAATCTGCAAATTTTGTATCCGCTGCCACTGCTCAAGAAGCTGAAGAGCAACAAACTACACTTGTAGACGACGGTCTAGTATTTTAGACAAATAAACATCAACATTCTGCATTATCGTGCCCAACCAGAGAAGTGTGTGTACACTTAAGTGGAACGAAACATATATCTAAAGTCAAGCAACTACACAAGAACTACTACAAGGTGAAAGTGGAGAGGGAGACTAAAGCTACAGCGACAAGTGAAGTGACCCTTTAGTTATTCACTTCTCTCTCCTCCTCTTCTGATCTCTTCTTGAAACGTTTGCTGAAAAATTGGTTTGGTTTACCTTTTCTAATATTAAAATAATAATAAGAACAACAAACACAAGGTACAATTCACACGCTAATACTTTATTTCCTTGCAGCAGTAGTAGCATCTGCGAACGCAGTCAAAGTATATTTTGTAACGGCATATTATCAAGGATGTGGAGAAAGCCAGCATCGTATCTAGCTCTCGTGCCAAATTCGGAAATTGATTTTGGCTTTGAAAAGCAGTGAAAGCGTTGCCTATGCATGTATTACCTATATTTGTAAATGCAGAGTATCAGGGAAAATAAATCTATATACCGTGTGGTGGTTGCATACTACTCCTATGTATGTATGTATTTACAAAGATAAAATGGAAGTAAAATAATTCCCACTCATCTGCTTCTCTTTGGCACTACCAAGTCTTCTGATAAAGGCAATATGAGATAGACAGCTCTTTAAAGAATTTATTACAGTTTCAGTTTACTAATACTTGCGTACAGCTCAGTGCAGAGAGCAAGGAAAAGCAGAAGAGAACAAGGCAAAGGAAAAAAAATGACTGCAGTCGTTGTACTACCAATTTAACAGTAGAAAACAGTGCCTGCAGTCGGTTGAAAATTTAATTTGATTTTTCGCAGACACCAAATGGATTTCTAATCCTAGAGGGGATTTAGTTCATACATAGGTACATAAATACATGGCTGTAACATTATGAAAACTTAAATATTGTTTTCAACAATGAGCAGTAGTATACTCGCTAGTATGACTCTGAGAATTGCATCTAAAAAGTGATGAGTTTGTAGTAAGGAAAGTGTTTAGAATGCGAGATCATAAAGTGACTTTTTTTATTTTTCGCCTGGTTAACCTAGAGCAATTATTAGAGCGACAACTTGACGTCTGTTGATAGACAAGGTTTTTTTCGAATGGAAAGCAGTGACATCATTTTTTTGTGATAGTGCTGGTAAAAACATAAACAGAATGCAAGCAAAAGAGAAGTTTTTTTTCGAATGGAAAGCAGTGACATCATTTTTTTGTGATAGTGCTGGTAAAAACATAAACAGAATGCAAGCAAAAGAGAAGCTACCTATATAAACCTTTGGTTTGGTTGGCTAAAATAGGCATTCCTTTGTTGCTGACAAATGGAAAGTTTTATGTATGTATGTAGGTAGGTCTACGATGCATACTGTTTTGATGTACCTATCAAACTTTCTACACAACGACTTTCTCTATTATAGCTGATACAGACAGACTTAAACAACATCAAGTTAAGTTTATTGCAACATAAAAGCTTATCGATTCCCTACAAAATACATACTGTTTTGATGTACCTATCAAACTTTCTACACAACGACTTTCTCTATTATAGCTGATATAGACAGACTTAAATAACATCAAGTTAAGTTTATTGCAACATAAAAGCTTATCGATTCCCTACAAAATGTCGCGACTCAGTGATGTAAACATAAATTCAAGCTGCTTGAAGACGATACATGTACTGTTACACAGTTGTAGGGTAGAGTAGGTAGGTATGCATTAGTAATCACTCTCTATTTTCATTTATTGTAAAGAAATATTGATTTCTCCAGAGTTTTTTGAACAACAGAATATACCTACTTGTTCCTCCAAACCAATTTTTCATCAAAATTACATTTGAGTTTTCATACTGGTTATTGCAGCTGTTACCTTGAAGCCTGGCTGTTGATGTGATTGTGATTAGATGTTGCAAAAATGAAAAATGAATCTCTTGAACTGACCCACTTTGGTACTCACAGTACATCGATGTAAAGTTTGTATCATATAGCCACTCCATTCAAACTCTACCGTCTTTGATATACGTTCCATTGGAATGTGAACAATTGACAAAGTACATTTGAGTAATGTATAATATAAAATACATAGATTGAAATACAGTGGGAAATTCGTACATACGTTGGAGAGCTTGGAAACTTGGTTGTTTGCTTTCGGAACAAAAATGGGCGAGGAGTTTAATAACTTCCAAGTGAAAGATAATGCATGTGAAGAGAGAGAATGGAAAAGTTTCATATTCAAACCTGCCGAGCCAGAAAATTATCAAGATATTTTGAATCACATGAGGACAAGCTTTTATCGAGATGAACCTCTTAACCAACTGACAGGCTATTCTGAAGAGAAAGCCAAGGATATGGATGCAATGATTTCAGAGTATTTCAAAGACGGGCTGAGTCACATCGTTTTGGAAAAGGGATCTGATCAGGTTGGTTAATACTTCATCAAAAATGCTTGTGATTTACATTTTGCATTCCTTTTCATTTGTATTTTTGTAAGTAGGCATTCTTGACGAAGTATAGCTGAAAATAGAATAAACTTTTTTATCCATGACTCTAAATGACAGTTTCTAGTATTATATTAATTTGAGAAAGATGATCTGCATATATTATAAAAATATTTGTTATATGAATATGAGGAGATTTTATTAGCAGCTTGCGATATACTACTATGCTCTCAAAATAGATATATCTTGGCGCGGCAGCTTTCACGTTTACTTTTCTCACAACGGGATAGAATCCTATTAAAACTTTAATAACATCTATGCGTAATAATAAGAAATGACACTGACAAAAAATTTCACTCATATTTTATCTCATCCAAACAGACAGGGATTTTGTGAGGTTCCATATAAAAAGTCAAAAATGTAAAAACTGAATCATGTGCATCACCATGCTCATTTCTTCTCATATTTCTTTTAAGCCAGTGCTCAATCAAGTGTATATGCCAACAACGTGATGAAACTTCTAAAACATCATGATTTAATGCCATTCATCTAACGAAAAAGCTGGCGTTGATATTAATTGGCAAGTACGTATGAAAGAGGAGAACTTCAATTCAAGAAACGAATACAGACAGCACAACAAGCATTTGTAAGAATCGCATTGTATTGTTGGGACAAGGACAAAGAGACACAATTAAGTAAGGCAGACTGTCGCATAAAGTTACACAGATGGTAGTAAAATATAAGTATTCTAAGCAGAAATAAATAAGTTGTAAAGAGCCAAGAGAAAAGAACAAAACTTATTTCATTAACTTTCTCATGTGAATAGAGTTCATTTACAATTGACAGAACTGGAAACAACTTTTTGGTATGCATGAAATGCTCCAGTGCTTTCACTTGCTTTTAAAAGATGGGGCGACCGGATTTTTATGTAAAAGTCACAATGCATGGCTTGAAATAGGAAGCCAGAAGGCACATCATAAATTGGTATTATTATGGACAGTACTCTTTGGTTTACCAGGAAGTGATTTTGTCTACTTTACTAGGATCTAGGGATTGTCTCTTCTCTGGCATTTCAGTTAAAGAGGTCACCATACAAATACCATAATGCATATATGTTCAAACTGGAAAAGAGAGCTTTATTTCGTATTGAGAAAAAACGCGCCATATCTATCGATTAGAAAATATTTGTACATTGTAAAAAAATAAGAATTTGGGCTCATTTTATACTTTTAACCTATAGATAGCGGGAGCGAGGATAATAGCAATTCATCGACGCGAAAACAGCACGGATGCTCCTCGAGAAATGCACTCGGCAGAAATGAAGAAAATATGGCCATTCCTTCATCAGCTTGATGAGGATAGCAATCTATTCAAGTTTTATCCAGATGTGGACGCTTACGCTGATCTTTTCATGGCTTCAGTTGATAAACGATTCCGGGGCCAAGGACTTGCCACAGAGATGTACGAGAGTGCTATTCCATTTTTGAAAGCTCGAGGGCTTAAACTCGTGAAAAGCTGTTTCACAAGTCCTTTCACTCAAAGAATTGGTAAAAATCTTGGTTTCCGTGAACTCACACGAAGATACTTTCAGGACTATCACGATGAGAATGGAGAAGTAATCTTTAAAAATGCTGGTGAAAAGGATGAGGCAATTGTTGGTGTCCTTGAGCTTTGACTTCTTTAATACTGAGAAATGCGAGATTCATATAGTACCATTTATGAAATCACAAAAGATCAAAAAGCTGTATATACGTATGCATATGTATACATAATAGATTGGTATATAAATATACCTATATTTCTAAATTCGATGTTATATACTGCATCTACGGTCGAAAACCAAATATTTACAAATACCTATATTATATGTACCTTGTCGAACAACCAAGCTATCCGGTAAAATGCTTTTATATCCGATTGCCAGGTGAGTTATCAAACAATCATAATATCCGACAATCTACCTTCGTATCACAATTTTTGATTATAAAAATGTTTAAAAATCACATACCACAAATTTTTAAAGAAAAATGTTAGCTTACTTTTACAACGTACTGTAGTAAACTAGTATTCAATTATAGTGTTTCAAAGTACTGAGAGGCGGAAATATGAAATCGTCGTGTGCAGTTGTAGTATAGCACATATTATGCCATTATACATTAATTACCCAAGTTGTTTTACCTATGTTAAAACATACAATGATACCACAAATTTTTAAAGAAAAATGTCAGCTTACTTTTACAACGTACTGTAGTAAACTAGTATTCAATTATAGTGTTTCAAAGTACTGAGAGGAGGAAATATGAAATCGTCGTGTGCAGTTGTAGTATAGCACATATTATGCCATTATACATTAATTACCCAAGTTGTTTTACCTATGTTAAAACATACAATGTACATGGTAGGTAAGTATCTTTCTTTTCATTTATTTTTTTAGATGTAATTTATAGTGAAATCGGATAAAAATAAAGAGAGTAAGCCATCTTTGCTTATGTGTGAAATTACACATTTGGGATTCACTACAAATAGTGCCCATTATTATTCCATGAACAACATTTCGTTATAAATGTATCATCCGGTTTCTAAAATATTTTGCAAAGAATCCCAAAATGAGCTCCTTTTGCTTTATTCTAAAAATTCCTTTCGGATCTTTGCGGTGATTTCCCACGGTACTAATTTCACAAAAGGGAGTACCTAGTTGATATAAGTGAGATGTTTCACAGAGATTCGTTAACACAACAGCATATCATCTTGAATAACATTTTTGCAAAGCCTTTGTTCATATGTTTTATAACTTACAACGCGATAATAAATTCAGCAGCACATTCATACACGTGTAATAACAGATATTCTTTGTTTCCAACTAGAGCAAAGCCACAAGGGTTTTAAGTTTACCTTTGAAGCGTTGCGTATCATCATGAGGAATATTCTGGCAGCCTTTTACGCGCTACGTGCTTGCAATGAAAAGATAGCGTCACTAAATCACTTTCTCCTTCAGAGTAGCTTTCCCTGTCACCACAACAGTCCCTACTCCCTACCACTGTACAGTAGTTGTTGTACTAACACAAGTTTTACACCAAAGTTAAAAAGACTATGCCAAGTCAACAAAGACATTGTAACTAACTGGAAGGTATAGACTTGTATTTAATCTTCTTAGAGATCACTGCATAATTCCATGCTGTTGCTTTATATACGTCACCGTGTCCTCTCTTTTCTTTGACTCACTTTTGTCAGGTCACACCAACGCCATACATACAGATACACGTGCATACATACATATTATATGTACATATCAGTACCATTTTCGCATCTACCAACGAAACCGAAAAGTGTGATTCCGAAAGTTATTCCTAAACGTAAATTCTTTAGTGAACTTTGTCTTCGTTTAAAAATCTATTTACGCCTTTGCCTTTTACAGTACGAGAAAGCCCTACTTTCAAGTTCCAACTGACACGAAAACAGAACCCGACATGGTTTAATGAAACCTCAACAAACATAGCTCATGTCAAAGACTTTTTCGGGTGACAGAAGATTTCTAGGAACATTTCCGGTTTCACTCTAACTACCACAGTACAACATCAATACTTTTCATTTCACATGAAACTACTAACATTTCAGTCTTTCATCGCGACTTCTTTCCTCTTTGCAATTATCACGGAATCACTATAATATTCTCAAACAATGACTATTGTACATGCAATATATGCACATAATATTATTGCCTATATATGTCTATGTATATGAATGCATATCCCTTTTTCCCTTTTTCATTTGTTCATTCGTTTTGAAAGAAGTGCACAAGATTGTATTAGAGAGATGTCACCAAATAATCATAATAACTGGTGTTAAGGAGCTGAGACGATAAAATTTTATTTTATTAAATTTCATATGAAATGGGCAAGTTGCGACTCCTGTTCAAAAAACACTTTCTATCAAACAAAATAGAATAGCTCTTTTATAACAAGAACGTTCTTCATAAAAATTGAAAATTATTCCATCCTTTGGTCAAATGGTCAACATTCAACAAGATATGTTCATTTTCTCTTATAATTTTCAATTTTAACCAATTTACAATCTTAAAAACCGTGGCTGCTCAATCAATAAAACGTATAAATTACGAAGGAAGTGTTTATAAGCACCTACATAGGTACACACTTGTTCATGTGTAAAAAGTCATAGCATTTCCGCCCACATATTGATAATGCATAATATGTCATAAAGGTAAGTGATATTTTAGCTTAAGGAAACAACCCACGTAACATTTTCCAGTGGAAAAAAGATGAATCGTGTCCAAGCAAGCCCAAGTCCTAACACTTCTAACACCTTGTGGCTTGGCCTCTCATTTCAACGACACTCATCTCTATAATATTTTATTTGTCTTCTCACAGGCACTGCTGCAATGATACTTTTTGAACTAATGACAACAAATTTCCAGGAAACATGATATAGACAGACATACATATATTATGAAACAAAACATAGGTACATACTGTTCAAGTAGTAATGCCTTCTTATGCCAGTTCAGCCTATTTGAACACACATAACGGAAAGCTTTTTCGTCGAATAGGTAATCAAGAATTTCATTTTACAAGAAAAGTTTCAAACTTTGGCTTGGTGTATGTACGCAGATTGTATTTTTGACAACTATATAAACTGAGCATTAGACATATTACATTCTTCCCTAAATACACGACATCAGCATTATTTCGCAGAAGTTGTTTTGCCTGAAACTTTTTTGGAAGAAGTTGATCTGGGTAGAGAAAGACAGTTTACTTGATGTGCTGATACAAAATTTAGTTGCTTTCGTGGTTTCCTTTTCTAAAAGTGGGGATAATAATAAAAAAAGAAACCCGAGAAAACAACAATCCAAAATACATTGCTTGAAACTTGCAGTGCATATGGAGTTTTATGGTTCTTAATAATGATATATATATCAACTAGTAGCTCAGTCTGCGTCTAGAATTGGTTGAAAATGTGTAATAGTGTAATCACAAAACTAATCACATCGAGCCATTTCCAATCTACCTTATCCTTGCTCAGCATAAAGCATAATTTTGAAATTTCAGTGCTAAAACTAAGAGGAGCTTACGGTGATCAACGAAAAACATGGATAGTACTGCTACTACTACAGAGGTAATGGAGCTGGATGGTAAATATAGACACAAAGAGACATGAAATAAAACTCTGAGATAAAAATCTTTTAAAGAAAACAAACAAAATCTGCAGATGTTTCAATTGAATTTTTCTCTCACGATCTTTTAATGGCCTACCTATTGCATAACAGAGAGAAAGAAAGACTTTTGTGAGTATTTCCCTGTTTTCTCGCTGTGTGTGAAGGTTGATGATGATTATTGTGTACTATGCTCAGCTCATACAGGTTTTTTACGTATTTTATTTCAGTGTGTGTACAACAGACAAGGAAACTGAATACGTAATAATATAGCTATGTTTTACATTTTCGCTTTATATTCATTACCATTATCTTTCCCCTTTCCAGTAAACCACACGTTAGACTTGTGTGTGTGGTGCGATATAAGTACCGAAAAGGAAAGAGGAGCTCCAGGTAAATGGAACAAAAGAGACTGACTACATAAGCACAGACACTGTATGAATAACAAAGTTGTTGCAATATGGCCAAATGTAAAAACGAGAACATTATAAAGTCTCAAAAGTTGTGGCAACTTTCTACTTTCTAGTGATGAGAGACAGGAAAAGCATGCATATAAGACTGTTATTATGTTGTGTATATCTACATTATTCTACGCGTTTAATAATAATGCAAAAAATTGGGTTTTTCCTCTTCTCTGCTTTGTATATCAATGTACGTTTATCATGGAATCGCCTCATATGTACCTATGTATGCGGTTTAAACGCAGCAGGGAAGACACAGGAATGCACATATATGATGTAGAAATCGTGTGTATAGTATTTTCTGTGCTATGTATCTCCAGTGGCATTGATGATGATATACTGTGCGCCTTAGTGAAGCAAAAAGCCACGCTGCTGGAGAAAGAGATGAAGTTTTCCTAGCCAGGACGAGACGACTACTACTACTACCAATATACTACTACTCTAGCAATCTATGGAACAAGCCGAAAAACGGGTTGATGTTGAGGGTGGTTTCTGTATAATATACATGTGTGGAACAGGATTGAGAGAAAAGTAGCCGAGGAATCGTACAGCCATGTAGTTGTGGTAGTAGTGATGAGAAAGAAGTGAAGAAGAAGTGGAAGACGGTTTGTCTAGTAGTGGTTAAGGAAGCAAGCGGGAGGCGAGTTTTCATTTGAAATTATACTTGTTATCAATTTCAGTCTGTTCTTCAAAAAGAAAGTGAAAGGAAATAGGGGGAACTAGTGACAAAGAAAATTGTTCCACTTTTTCTGTCAATCTGTGTCGCATCTGCATATTCACGGTAATATATACACACAAACACACATATATTACGCACGGCTATACATTCAGAAAATAAATTGGCTGGGTGAGTGAGTGAGCTAGTGTATAGAACAAAATATATCAGCATGATAATAACAATAAAAGTAATATCTGTAGAGTATGTCCTGCATGTCTGTGTGTACAGATTTTGGCTTTTAGTGCTATCATTCTTTTCCAACACATACACTCTTAGTATTTTGCTATTTTACTATCACATTTTATTTTTATTTTTTTGTTCAATGAAAACCGTATATAAAGAAAGGCTTGTTGTGGTAGCATATATACTACAGGCTGAAATGAAGGAAGTAATACTTTTAATCAGATAGAAAGGCGGATGTAGAAAGTAGTAATGAGAGAATGGGAGCAAAGCAACAAGAGAAAAACACTTGTAAATTTGATGGAATCGCCTGACTCCCCACCAGAACAAGAGTGTGCGAGTGACTGAAGTAAGTGAAGGAATGAAAAGTAGCTAAGAGCATACAACAACAACGTGGGAAAAAAGGAAGACAATTTATTGGTATTAAGTCGATGTGGATGAATACATGTACATAATATGTAACTAAATTACATAAAATGTACGCACACGTGGATTTTCCTCTAGAGAGTGAAAAATGTAACTAGAAGAAAATGTAGAGAGAACCTATAATGATGTGACGAGTAGAACAAATTTGTGTACAAATATGTTTCTCTTGAGATAGCACTCCCTCAGTGACTACACAGCAGTTTGCTCATTTTCTTTTTTTCCGTTTAATTTATGACGGCAGGGAGGGCGAAAAGGTTTGACTCTTTGCATACAATATTAACACGTAATTGGACTTCCTGTAAGAAAAGAAGGAATAAGGCAATTTTCACGGAGAGAGAAGGAGAGGGAGACGAGGAAACTAGTCAGGATGAACAGGTGACTTTCTCCTTCGTTATTGGGCATCACTATGCAAAGTTCCAGATTGCAGCAGTTCAACAGTTCAAGTATACATCATATTATACATTATGATTCGATGCATACCCATCGTATATCTNCACTATGCAAAGTTCCAGATTGCAGCAGTTCAACAGTTCAAGTATACATCATATTATACATTATGATTCGATGCATACCCATCGTATATCTGTACGAGATGGAGTAGTAGTCGAGAGAAACGAGCAAGAGTATACAGACATGCAATAAAATGACCGTAGAATGGCATCAATGGCATGAGGAGTCACCATAGTCTAGAATATAAGAAACATTTTATGCTGTCTTTGTTAGTATATTTACACAAACTCATTCTCTCACGAAAGTGGTGTCAGTAATGTCAAGTATGTGGGATATGAGCTTTTTCTATTGGGAGCGGGCACTGATGATGGAGGAGTTTATATTTATGATAAATATCACTCATAGACACGCATGAATTTACACACGTTTTCTTGTATTTTAAAGCAAGTTTTATGCCTATAAAATTCCAAAACTTTTTACTCCAAACATTTCCATCTTCAAATCAAGTAAAGCAAAACAGAAGAGAGAGAGAGAGAGAGAAACTTGGTTGATTTTAGAAGAAATGGAATAAAAAAAACTCCAAGAAATTGAATTATCATAGAATTTGTCATTTTCAGATTCTTTATTGTTGCTGTCATCATGGCGTCGTATGTGGAAGGAGAGTGGAAAAACTTCAGATTTCGAATGGCCGAACCAGCCTTCTACCCAAGTATACTTGAACATCTACGTACCAATGTGTATGAAGACGAGCCTTTGAACCGAATTGCTGGAAACTCGGAAGTAAAGGCAAATGAGCTAGATAATTTGGCATTGTCATACCTCGAGGAAAATCTTAGCTTCTTCGCAATAGACACCAATACTAACAAGGTAAATGCTGTTCCGATTGCCGAGTACTTTTATTGCTTGCTTGGTTTTTGGTTTACATCTGGCATCTACTCACACGTTGGCACGGCTGTTACTGTGCTGTTAGTCGGGATATTGTTTGCTTTACTTTATCAATAGGAAGCCCGAAAAGGAAATAGCTCGGAAAGATACAACAGACTTTGGGAGAAAAAAATTTATAGACTCACACAATGAACCCCAAGTATGGCTTTAAAGCTCCACTCAATACATGTACTATTTATTTGATTTTTATGCTATCCACACAACAATACACGAGCCAAAGCTGTGCTTCTATTTATTGAGTCCAGTCCAATCTCCATGATTCAATCTGCAGACAAGCTGTTGCATAAAAAATAAGTATCAAAAGAAAGGAGAAAAAAATGGTTTCTTTTTGTTACAAGAGACTAGAGGAAAAAGCAAGTGCTGATATTTTTTTCTTTCCTTTTTTTGTGTAACATCATATTGCATAGGTAGCTGGAGTACGTATTATCCGAGAGATGTCAAAGGATGCTGTGGCCCCAAATATGAGCCTGATACAATCACCAGAGCTGCAAAAGATGATTCCATTTATTCTCCACTTACAGGAGGAGGGGAAAGTATTTGAAACGCTTGGTGTAGATGAAATCGCCACACTAGTTTCCGTTTCCGTTGAGCGAGAATTCCGACGACAGGGACTAGCAACGGAAATGTACAAACGTTCTATGGCTATGCTTAAAGCCAAGGGATATGTTGCAGTGGAGGGTTACTTTTCAAGCCCACATGCGAGAAAAGTTGCTACCAAAATGGGATTCCAAGAATTGGCAGTATCTTATATAGGACAGTACGAAAACTCACAGGGAGAGTTGGTATTCCCTGATGCCAAGCCCGATGACTTTGTATCGTTATTGACTTCAAAACTATAATTTTTTTTATACATAAGCCAATCAGTAACTTCATTTTATAATCACCTCGAATATTCAAAAACTTACATTGAACATACTTTGCGATATTCTCATATTGGTATACAAACATACATAAAAAATACAAAGCTATTTGTTATCCGTAAAAAATTCAGTTAGCATTTAAGAATACATATAACACACCAAAATGGAATGGGGCATGTTATATTTTTACCACACGCATCCCGACAATCAAATCAGCCCAGAGATGAACACCATAACATGGCAAAGGTAAATTGAGTGCCAGTCAAATAACCCCTTCGCAAATCTTTGCAAATCTTTTTTCCATAATATGTTGACAAACGCGTACCTACAAAAAATGATGCTTTCCCTTCGTCCTGAAATATTGTAACTTTGCTTCCATGCTTATTTTAGCGCTTTGAAAGGGATTCTTGCAGCACATATCTATTAATGTATACCTAATACCTACCCGTATACGTAAAAGTCGTAAAATCAGTCTTTATACTTTCCTTCCATAATGGTAAGTATTACACGGAACAAAATGAAGTGAAAAATGAACGAAATCGTGTACCCGGACATCTCCATTAGTATATTGACAAGAAACGGAAGTTCTTATATTTATTGTTATGAATTATTTACATATTTATTTATAGTGCTTATTGTTAAAACCTACAGAAATGCCCTGTATTGTAACTGCCGTATTACCTTGTTTTCGCACATTTCCCCAATAGTGTAAGCATATTCGTGATCATTACATTACATTATATACCTAAGTACATAAGTATTATATAATTATATATACTGCAGAATTAATGGCTTTTTAATTGTGTACCTCCATAACTGTAATACTTGTGTATCAAAACTTTAACAATAAAATTGAATTTTTAACACATGAATCATGAAATCAAAGCGTAAGCTTAAAAAATGAATGCATCATGTACGGTTAGAAAGAAACAAGGCTGTCGAGTCTGTCGTTCAAGTTAAGCTTTAAATAATTTTGAAAATTAAAAAATTTTCTTTTCTTAAATTCGCTCAGGATTTGCTGTCGTTGTTATTTGATATCTTTTCTACACTTAAACCCGACGTTCACTAACTTACCTGCCCTGGCTAGGATTGCCAGAAAGAAACTTGAATTCTCGATTTGAATCTTTGACTATAGTAAATACTTCTAACTTCTGCTCCGGTTCCATCTAATATATTAGTATCATCATGGATTTCATTTCATCCCATCGGACGAACTTTTAACGGGGAAGGATTAGAAGAATTACGTTCTATGAAAGATTTGGCTAACATTGTGCCAAGCTAACTCTCGACATGCACTGTAAGTGATAAGAAAAGTCCATGAAGTGTTTATTTTGGTCCAAATACAAAATATGCACTGTTTGAAATCAGTTTAAAGACACTCCAGTTGTAAACGTCATAATATGCAGCCTTTACATAAGGATCCATCCATATTATACATATAACGCGGACAAGTAGTCAATTCCTTCATTGTCAGACCGTCCTTTATAAAATCTATCATAATATGTAGCATGTACATTGTACTAAGAGCAAAACAAACACTTTTGTGATTTTATATCAAAAGGTTGCATATAAGAAACCGAGCAACTACTGAGGAAGATTAGTGCCAAACTGCCAAGTTTGCATTTTCGACAGGGATAATTGCGAACATCGCCTATGAACGTTAATTGGCAGTGCATTGCTGTTTGAAAAAATGTACTACTACTAATCCATTACTGCCAAGATAACTTTTAACGTTTTAACTACAGCTGAAAAGTACACACATAATGGATGACCATGATTTTTCATGTTGTGAATGTTATTAACAATATGATTTCCTTCCCGTTACGAAAATGAATAATTTGTGCGTGTTTTTGTAATCTTGTCAGCATCATTATCATCATCACATTTTTTTCCCAAATGTTTAGACAAGATTCTGACATGCGTAATACACGATCAATATCATTTATCTCATTTCTCATCATATGGCATCATAACAAGAGAACGACGTTGGCTGGCTGTAAATGGGCTTTAAGCTCAACTCTGTAAGGAAGGATGCAGTACCCAGATCCAGATGGAAGGGCAACTACTCGGTGTAAAATGCCGAATACATCTTGATTAAAATTGACAGAATAAAAATTAATCGACACTTGTCAGTCCAGTTTTCCCTGTGAATACATATCGTTATTCGTTATTGCATTTTGCATAAACTCAACTAGTCAGCTGATGTACAAGTGTTGATGTTTACTACAACATCTGCTCGTGTACTAAGCCATTCAAAGGGCTCGAAAACCAAATTAGTGTAATCAGTGAAAGATTAAATTTTATAACTATCTAAACAAAAGGACAGTTTCAGGGATATTTAAAACTTCTTGTTTTCAACTACTGTCTATCACACCGTATCAACATTTGAGATTTTCAAGAAAAAGCCAAAAATGGTATCAAGGAATCTAACGGAGGTGTTTATTTTAATGAGAAACAACTCCATACAGAGCCGACAGTTATACAACGAGCAGGTAAAAGCAGTGCAAATTTGCAAAGTGCAGATGGCTAATAATAATGACGGAATGATGAAATTTGCTTGCTTTTGAAGTTTTAGAATTTGATTGGTTTTGTGAATTTCAGAGTGCTGATGTGTCATCCGATAGGGTTGCATTAATTAAAAAAGGTCCCTTGGTGGTGGAAGAAGATATTGAACTGGGAAGTGGACGTGGAGATGGCTTCCGAACATCGCCACCTCCATGGATTGATGATTTGGAAGACATTCGATATAATTGCACCCTGATCTCCCAGAAAATGAAGGAATTGGACAATCTTCAAAATAAACATGTCCAAAGGCCTACGTTTGATGATGACGCTACTACCGAACTACAAATAGAAGAAGTCACTCATACTATTACGCGGGTATTGACGAATTCAACAGATATAATAAATAATTTACAAACACAAGTGTCCAGTTGACGCTCAATATTTCCCAATATTAAATTTAAAAAAAAGAATATTCTTTCAATGGTTAAAGTTTAAGTCTCCCTATCGCAATCATTTTTTACCCCTCCTTTCAGTTATTTGGGAACTGTCATCGTATACTCCAACAAATGCAAAGCAAAGGACTTAGATCGACGTGGAGCGAGAAAAGATTAAAGGAAAATGTAATAAAATCCGTCATTAGCAGTTTACGAGAGCTGTCCAGCAATTTTAGAGGGAGTCAGGGAACTTACCTCAGAAGTGAGGAATCAATACATTTTAAATACATACTTTAAATTTCAAATTACACTTTTACAAATCACTGAAAATTAGTCATGATAAATGATAAAAGTTGTGAAAAATTCGTGAATTTATCTCATAGAAATTACTGCGAGGGAGGAGATGTCTAACCGTTATTTTGATATTCCTGATTTGATGGGCGACGCTGGACCATATAGTTATGATCAAGATTTTCTAGTCTCGGATGTACGTATTTACAAGAAAACAAATAAAATTTTTTCATTGTACCTACTTATTGACATCGACCCGATATGGACATTTTGTATTGTGTGCAACAGAAAATTTTTCTATTTGGTATTTTAAGACGGGTGGTGCCAAACAGCAGGAATGGACACAGGCACAGTTATTAGCATTGGAGGAAGATAACATTGTTCTTCAAGAGAGGGAAAGAGAAGTTCAGCAAGTTGTGAAGTCAATCATGGATCTTAACACAATATTTAGAGATTTGGCATCAATGGTGTCCGAACAAGGAGGAGTCATTGACAGAATCGATTATAATGTCGAAAATACACACATGAAGGTTGAGGATGGGGTAAAACATCTTCAAAAGGCTGCAAATTATCAGAAACGGAATCGAAAATGCGTCTGCTTAGTATCCACTGTTATCTTGACAGTGTTATTCATAATTTTGCTGGTGGGTTTGACGTAAACCTATTATTATTTTACTAGCAGTACAGTACAGTAATGATATGTAATTTAATTTATATTTTGTTATCCATTGCATTTTTTGTTTATCAACACTTGAAAATAATTACGCATGCGTGATCTAATGTTGGTGATTGGGCATTATTAACTTTTATTTCTAAAACTGGAAACCACTACTTCCACACAATGCATGCAGGTTTCTGAACAGCATAATATTCCTTATTGATCAAAAAAGAGAAAATAAAATACTTTGATTGAATTCAGCAAGCAAGAAAGATTCAGAATGGCATTTATTTCGGCAGACTCCACGCTATATAAATTTTTGAGCAGCTTGCTCGGTGGTAGGTGAATAGTATGGAAATAGAATTTGAGTTATTTTGAGATGACAATTACATCTGGAATATTTGTAGCCACTCATTCGTAAGTGATTGATTCCCGTTTCGATTTTTTGAATTGCAGTTTTTACATACATGGAAGTATTAATATGCTACATACGTACGAGATTTATGCTCAAGAATATTTTCATAATCTCTTTTTTCTAGCATTTCTAACAATATAAATTTAAAATATTCAAGAAATTTCAAAATGCACTTTGATTCTGATTTACAAGCTCATTCATAAAATAAATATGTATCAGGATAAGGACAACGATAACTTTGCAACGCAACGCAGCTATGCCCATTGCCCATGATGATGAGTGCATTATTTGCTTTGTCCAGTCAGCCAAGGAGCTAGAAAATCAGGTGAGAGCTGGAGTTGCTTGAGCTGAGCTAAACTTGATATAACAGGCAGAATAGGCATAAAACATTTCAGGTACGTCCGCACCTTTTGAGCTAGTATAAATACACCAGTTGCTTCGTACATCAGTTTGCTTACTCCGTGTCCAAGGCCTTCAGCCTTTGGACTACGATATCCTAACCTAACCTAAATTATTCAGGGTTTTGTCCAGTTGTTTTCCCTATATCCTAAATAATTGAAAGTAAGCATCACGGCATGGAAGCGGCAGCAGCTATTATTTTTCAAGCTTCTTGAATTTTTAGTAGAACGAAATGCTCTGTGGTAGAAGCATCGCATTCCCACGGGTATGGAATTCTTGGTAGTTGCAAGAGCGACATGTCCACAGTAAAATGTACTACAGCTGATTATTGGGCCAACTCCTAATTAATGGATTGGTCCTTATCGGCCAAGTACGACAAACACTTAACTTTAATGGTAGTTATATTATTTGTAGTCTTTATTTACCCTTTACATAGTTAACTTTTTAATGACAAGAAATAAGACCTGCAGCAGTATTTAGAGTTTAGAAATAGTTCTAGGTAATGGTTGCATAATAATCACTGCATATTGGGGGGGAGGTGGCATTTTTCATATTGTTGGGGGAATCTCTCAAAGTAAAAACCACTCTCTTGTCGGTTCCAATTTGAGAAGGGAAAATTGGTGGTGAACTTTTTGTTCCAACCACTATGATGAGCATTTCCATTATTTCCAACTTTAAATTTGGGCAAAGAGCTGGCCCGTGGGATGGTTCCGTTAAATCCCACAAAACTTAATGATCCCATTCCTCCCCATCGTCCTCCTGAGCTACCATTGTAGATGTAAGAGGGCTCAACTTTCCACTGTCTCTCACGGTCTGTCTCTTTCTCTTCTCGACGAATTTCTCGAATGTACAACGCCAAAGAGATAAGGTAGAATGCCACAAATACTACGCGTCCAATGACATGGAGTGTAAATGGTAGCACCGTGAAGGAGTCAGGGTAAAGAGTGGATTGAATTCCAAACGCCATCACTTCTATGAAAAAAAATACAGTCGCTGCCCACTGAATGATTTGTCGCCATTCCTTGAGAAAAAAAATCAATTGAATGAATGCATAATTGGTTCATCTAAGGCTGCTGCTGATAACAATTTTACTGTCAACTCTAAGTCATTCACTACCTTTTCTATTCCACGGAATATTAAGAGTGCAGTGACCAGGCTGCTGACGTAGTAAGAAAATTTACAAACGAGATCTGAAACGTCTTCCAGGGGCTTTGTAAATAGAACATAATTAAAAATTCAAAAGTCTCGGTCCACATAGCCCATACTTGAGTTTACTATTATTCCAATTTACAGTATGATTCTTACTTCATTTACGTTTAGCTCTGCGGACAAAGTTGAATCCATGAAGTACGTACGGAGCAGGATATTTTTTGCCACGAGCACGAGAAGCCTATAAACTGTGTCATACTGCAATTGACATACACAAGCATGCACGAAATATATAGTCTTAATGCATAATTGAAATTCATTTTATCATGGAAATGTAATTATATATGTAAATCTGCATAACTATATGAAGGTGTAAATATCCGATTATACTGATTTTTATGATAATACTGCAATGGCTGCACCGGCTACTACACCTTATGCATATTATTATAACTATAACTTACGTTGTGAACACTAGCAAAGAAATAGCTAGCCCCACGAAAGGACACTTGATGAATACACAGACACCAACAACATTCCGTGCACATTGTAAAAATAATTATAAAAACTTTTGCAGCAAAGCTAGTAGAAGAACACTACGTTGCCCCAGAGGGGAACCTATTAAAACATTTCACTGTGCAACGCATTGATTATCTGCAATTGTATCAACACCTGGCTACATTTTGACATATAAATTGCTCATCAAAACGGTCTAGACAATTCCTCCTTAACAGTAACCTGTAAAATGATCCGCTTCAGATGGATTGAAATTGAACTTTTAACACTATTCAGTAAACTTTGTAGCCCATCATTACATGTTGCAGTTCGGCTACTTGATATTGTTCAATGAAGCGTCCAGTCAGTCTAGAGTGTGAGTGAATATTATTGTAACA
>JAHZMZ010001000.1:0-18396 GCA_027743805.1 Lepidocyrtoides sp. E14
CTATGAATCATATTACCCACATATATTATCTTACCACTGACAAACAAAGGTTTTCTGATGGGCAGATGTAAGAACAATGAAAATATTTTACCTCTATGACTGTTGGCAACTCGATGCTCCCTTGACTTTTGGTGAATTTTCCATAAAATCATTGTGTAAGTGTAAATGATGACAATCAATGGAATGAAGTATAACGCTGACACAGAGCTGACATTGTAGATGAGCTCATTGTACGGTTCTATTGTTAGGAATGCTTTGGTCACACACTGGCGAAATTCTGGATAGATAGGATGACTGGCCACGTGATACACGAATATCTGGAAAAAAATGGGAGACAAAGCATAAATACAATACGTAGTGACAATAACAAAATAATAATTCTTCTACCCAATGTCACCCTTCCAGTAAAAAATGAGATACAAAATGTATTGTGTGCATATTCCACAAGACACCCAACTGCATGCAGGTTATGAGGGTAGTAGGATATTATTATCATGTCATGTCACCTTGTCTTATGTTTGTATAAAAACATATTTCAACAAACTCTAGTTCAAGCTTTCCCAAGAAACTGGTAGAGGCACTAACTATAGAGTGCACTAGATGCTTTGTTTGTCTGTCGCCATTAGTACATAGTTGTTATTTTTACAAATTGCAATCATCGTGCCACCGGGGAACTCATTTGGAGTGTAGTCGTGTTGTCACTTCACTTGCTTGAGTAAAAGATACATATGTATTGTATTTCGCAAGCTGATTTTTTCTCCCATTCCCAGAGGAATAATAGTAAAGAGTAGTATATTATGTATCTAGTAAAGAGTAGTATATTATGTATCTAGAATTACATTATTCTTAAAGCCAAATTCTTTTATATTTCAGTCTTCCCTTTCAAAGCAGGACAAGATAGTGTAGGCACCCCAATTCCGATAGGTATCAGGAACTCAGTCATAAACTGAAGAGTTTTCTCGAAGGACTTTGTTGTATAGGAGAGAACGGAGAAATGCACTAGATATGTACTTCGTATTATGTGACTACAATCTTGATTTAGAAAAATAGATTGTTCTACGAATATGACAATATGATTACTTTTTTGTCACGTTTCCCTATTATTAATCGATGTCGTGTATTTTTCGGTAACAGCACTCAAATAAAGGTCTTTGAGAAAACATGCTTCTCTCTCTGTTTGGTTTGGGTCATTTCTTGATACGCAATCATGCATACATGTACATCTATGATGAGTGTTAAGGTTGCATAAATTGTTGTTTTTTAATCGAATTTTATCGAGAATTTAAATACGCAAACTTGGTAAAAATGGAAACTATTAAACAAGAATTTGTCATGTCTAAACACAAAAACATGTACTTAATATATATTTCAAAACTGCTACTTATACACAATGTTAACAAAACGCAACCATATTCTACAAGCCATAATAAAAAGCTGAGACCAGATCATACTCTCTGTAACTGACAGGAGGTAATGTGAGGAACTAAGAGTCTTAACATCACGCGTTTATCAGACCATTTCGATTATACCATTGTTTATTATAGGTTTGCAGGGACTGAATGTATTTAACAGAAGAAAATAAAAAATAGCAATCTTTTATTGCTTGTGTGAAATTTCATAATAATATTCACATCAATTTATTGCATAAAATAGCTGTTCCAGGCAGTTTTCGTCAAATCAGTCTGTTACCAAATATAATATTGACAGAACAGTAGGGGTCGTTCATAGTTAATTTTAAGTTGTAGTAAGACTGTCGAAGAAACTGTTGTAAACAAGCCCAAGTGTACCCAATATTAGACCCTTGGCCAATCATACTAAAGTAGAACAATGATAAATAATATTTTTTACAGAATAGATGGAAATGTATCAGGACTACTTTCGATTGATTAGTTTGGTTTACTACAAAATTATGCAAAATACTTTTCACTTGATTTTGTAATCAAATGTAGATTTAACGTGCTGGTTTAAATACTGAGGCCCAGTAACTGATCTAGTTTTTGTTCCTACACCTCACCAATCTCTTGTGTTGAAAACATTGTAACGTGTTTCCCCACTGCATCAAACCTTTTCCCTTTTATATTGCATATTCAAGGGTATTACATTTTCTTTAGTTGTTTTCGTATTATACAATATGGACTTTGTTAACCACCTATGTTTTTGATGAAAATGTATGCAATACAGGCCATTGAATTGAATTAATAATTTTTTCGTGGTACATATTGCGTTCGTGGCTGAACAGTTTCAAAATCCCCCATAACACAAAGAATTTCAGATTCGGAAACTACAATGTTAAAGTATAATTCTGTAAGATTGACGTAACTGAAGAACACAACAAAACAAAGAACCGTGTATGTGCTCATGTAATTAAAATTTCACATGCTTTGTTCATTACTGTATTGTGATCTAGCAGTGGTAAAAATACTATTAAATATTTAGCTGTTCTTTTCCAGAATCATTTGTATTCTACCCTTATAAATAAATTATCTTACTATTGTGAGGTACTGTCAATTAATGCTTATTGCCAGTAGTAAGTAAAACTTGAGGAGACTGCATAAGGTTCACTGCGTTTGCTTAAGCTGTAAACTTAATATTGACAGTGACAGCTCATGCCATGTTTCTTTCTGCATTGTGTGCAGTTGAGGAACCAATGAAACCTTTCCTATAAGAAAAGGTGGTATGGCTTGTATTTTAGATTAAGAATCTGTAAATAGACGTGTAAATAGAAAAATGCTCTGAATAGCTGAAATAAGGTTTTGCGGATGTTTCGAAGAAATTTAGTACGATCTTTAGCTACGTTAAGCATCAACTATCACGTGCATACAAATCAAACGTTGCTCTGTAAGGTAACAGAGCAGGTGCTAAAAAAGTGATAGGATGTACGTAATGGGTAGTCCAATTTCCCCAAAAAGTATTAATACTAAACGTGTGACTGAGTGAGCCTGATGGTTAAATGTTGCAAATTATCTGTCGTGTCCGGATTTCGGAAGAAACAGCACGTGCATGACTACCCATCCAACCTGATACAATAACATAGATACATTACATACGTACATGTTATTTCACAGGGTGCAGCATCTTGTGCATTCATATTGTTCATGTTTCGATATGCTTTCTTGTTTCCTCACATTCCAAAGACATTTTGTCGTATAACTTTTGAACATTGAGGTAGGTGCACAGTACGTACGGACGGGTACAGTTAAGAGTAATCTCAGCAAATACTGTAAATAGGATTTTCCCCTATTTTTAAGATGAAAGAGACGAAGAAAGGAAAGGGGAGCATTACAAAATGTAAAACTCTGTTTCAGTAATCGATTCGTCTGCATTTCGTTGAATTTATACTTGAATCTCTTTTCTTGTTCTCAATTTTGTCCTTCTTCTTGTTCTTACTGATGAGATTCTAAATTGGAGCCTAATCACAAGAGAATTCAAATTTGGAGTGATGGATGACTGCTTCCAATTGGTAGCATTACAAGAGAAGAACAGCAAATTTCGGTATTGTATTACATACATGGAATGGTTACATACGGAGGGAAAATGAGTACCAAAAGGAGCTTATATAAAACATGCAATGAAAAACGACTGGAAGACAATGCAATTATTTTTAGCGATGATAAAACCACTTCTGCTCAATCCCTTTGGATGAGACAAACTTGCTTTCTTTAAAGCTTACGATCTATAGATTTACTTTCAGCGAGTAAAAGTTTATTTTAAAAATGATTATGCTTTCTATAATTCTGCTCAATCCCTTTGGATGAGACAAACTTGCTTTCTTTAAAGCTTACGATCTATAGATTTACTTTCAGCGAGTAAAAGTTTATTTTAAAAATGATTATGCTTTCTATCAAGAGCCATATTTTCTACGTCACATCACATCATTTAACAAATTGCCGTATATACGTCATCATGTACTTGTAAAGCTGAAATATGTACGTGTTCCCAAATAGTTAGCACCACGGAGCGGAACAGTGGGAAAGAAGAAAGCGGAAAAAGTATCAGGTTGCTTGTCGGCTTAGATTTCAGCTAGCATTTTTTAAATAAAAAGATCTATCCGTACTCAAATTTCATGTCAAATGCCATTGCATTGTGCATTTCCCATCACTATCAAATCACTTAATTTTGGCTTCAGCTGTACTGGTTCATCATCTTATGCACTGAATTTTATCATGTAATTTGAATTTTATAATTCATGTGAGGAAACGTAGGTATTTTAATTTTATTTCTTCTTTTGCTCCATTCCTTACTCTACTCATGTTACAAACAGTTTGAATGCGTTGGATAAAATATCGACTAAGCTACATATATGTTATTCCAATGCACAGATTGTCTGCTACCAAATGAAAAGGGAGAGTTTTTATAAGTAAAATAATATACATTTATGCATAGCATAATGGAATGTAACGTATTTATGTATTACAAATTCTGCTTTTTTAACTTTTTGGGATGATTCTGCTGCGTTTATGTGTCATGTTTAACATGCTTGATAAGTATGCGGCATTACATTTTGAAATTCTGCGAAATTTTGAGCCGTATTTTACTAGACAAATAAGGTTGTAACATGAATATGCTTTTATTTTGGTGGGAAAAATGACATTAGGCAGAATTTCGTAAATACGTTATGTAAAAAAACAAGTAGTAAATCCCTCCATTGTGTGAAAGTCAAATGACGTAACACAATGGGCACCGAGAGACTATTCAATATTCTAAAAAGCCATCGGTTTCAAACTCGAATGATTTCATAGTTTACATCAGCTCTTTTTTGTTGCTTAAAGCATAAGAAGAACAATGTAGAATGTGGAATGCTCTATAGAAAAGCAAAATTAGTTTTGAATGACTTCACAAACAACTTGCTAGCAATAACGGGCCTGTGTGTTTACTAAGCTGCAAATTTTTAATGCAAATCATTTCGTATGAACTAGTATCATAAACACACAGTAACACAATATTATAAGTGTATACCATTTCGAAATCGCTCGACCACATACCAATAGATAATCCCTGTCATTTAACTCAAGGTTTTAAAAAGGAAAGACATGCAAACTAGTTTTACTACCTTTCAATATACCTACTTATTTTCACACCTTTTCACCACAAGAGACTTATCATATCCAGATGGCTTGTAAGAAAACCACAATCGATAAAACCTGAGAAAGCAGCGCAATCAATTTCAAGAACATTGTTAAGCTACACCGCACCGTTTCAGTGTTCGCGGAGCACTTCAATAACAGCTTCCTCAATTTGAGCTGTTTGTTGCTCTAAGTAATCATGTTTGGATGAAATCTGTTCATGCGTGGGTTTTAAAATATAGTAAAGACTACAGACAGAAATTCACAAAAAAGGTAGCTCACAGTAGCTTTCGCTATTTAGAAAGGCTGTCTGCAAAATGGTGAGCATAATGTCCCACCAATTTTAGGCGCTTGCCGTTTTATTTTGCATATATTGTGCTTAAAGAGAGATTGATGAAATAATATCATAAACCTTTGTTTCTTTCTCCCTCTCATTCATTACTGAAACCCATTTATAGACTAATACGTATTTTACATACTCTGTTGATAAATGAAGAGAAACAGTAGCATACCTATAGCTACCTAAACTGGTTACAACCCAGCCTGCAGGTTACTGGAACAAGGCCAAAGATATGTAATATTGCCAATTCAAAAACCAGAAGAAAGTTGGCTCATCAATTAAAAACTAGGTATATTTGTATATACTTACTCTACTGAAAATAATTATAAATATACTATTCTACCCAATAATTATTTTAAAAGTTAATGAGCAAAAATGCTTCGTGTTTCAATATTAGCAACCATTATATTATTCTTGGATTCTGAGTGAACAATGTACCGTGATTACAGTTTTCTAAGGGTGGGGAACAAATATGCTTCCCATGGATAAGACCAAGTGACGTGCTGTATCATTTGATATGAATATAATATCCTTTTGTTTGTAGCTGGATGAAATCAGGATTTACAAGCTATATAATTTAGCTTTATACTGATTAATCTCTTAAGCCTTACAATCAACATTACTGAACTGTTCTTTTTTAGAGAAAATACAAATGAAACACATGAACTAAAAGTCTGCATTGTTCTAAATATTTTTACAGCTTAAGGAACAAATTTGAGCTACATATGCGCTTACCTGTGGTCCAGCAAAAACCGCAGAAACAATCCAAGCTGCCACCAACATCCATTTCACCCTTTTCACTGCTCCAGCAAGCTTTAAGGGTTTTATGATAGCGTAATATCTGTCTATACTAATGCAAATTACAACGTTTGAGCTCAGGTACATTCCAAACGCCCTCACAAACTGAGAAAACTTGCATAGTAAATCCCCTCCTTTCCAAGCTATTGTGAATCTCCAAAAGATTTCAGTCGGCATTAGGAAAAATGTGACAATGAGATCTGCAATGCATAAGTTCATGATAAGCAGTGGCGTCCTACTTTTCCCCAGTCTATCGTATCTGCTTACACAATACAAAACAAGCAGATTTCCTACTGCTGCTAACACGAAAAGAATTACATACGCGACTATACAACTTTTGTTTAGTTGACTAACTTCAGTAAAATTAACTGGGAGTGACAGTGAGTCACCATCATGATTCGTTTCACTACCGTCACTTTCAGTATCATTAACTCCAACTTGTACTGGGGACATTGGATCATTTGTCGTAGTTTGCCATGTAGCAGAATAATACTTGGAAAAGCCATTAGCTGAAGAAAATGCTTCACTAATGTTTGTATTGCTTACATGTGACATGTCTTTGTTGGGAAGAAATGGTATTGATGACGGTGAAGGTAATTGCGACGACATTGTATCTATCGAGTATATATTTATATTTTGCAATTCCTTTTTTTCTGCCATGATGTCTTCGATAGATTTCTCATTACCACCACTAAACGTAGGTGCTCCTGAGTCTTCTTTTATTCATCAAAATTTAGGTGATGATCTCCTTAAGATGTCGGTGATTTCTTTATAATGCTCCTCGTCATCAAGTTTAGATTAGCCGCAGAGATTTTTTTTTCCATAGTTGTCATTGTCCAGCTGGCTACTCCCCAAGTCCCAACGCCAAATTTCTTCTTTTTATAGTAAAGATAAGCGTTGAGGAGACGGCTATTATTCTCGGAGCGAAAAGCATTGGCCAATTTCTTATTGCACATTGAGGAATTGAAATGAACATAATATGCTCCTCAAGAAACGGCATCTGGTTTGCAAGTAAATCTTTGTGCACTGACGTGAGTAAATAGATTTTGACCTTGACAATGTATAAAATCTTAAAATATAATCGCTGTACTGTCACCCACTACAAGCCGTGCCTGATCATCCAACTTGGATGATTGAGGAGCTTTACAGAGATAAAAAAAAGAACTCACTTTGAAGAAGTCACTGTCACACTGAAGATAAAATTAGACAGCAAATTAATCCTCACTCATTCGTTTGGAAGAAAAGAGGCTCATTAAAGGAGCTCCTTTCAGTCAACTCACGCCTTTATTTTATTTCACAATGATGAGCTATTGTGCCAATTGTACACTATCACTCAAACAAAGTAAAATACAGCTTAGTCTACTATCCCCCACAAATCCATACTCCACTCTCTTACGGCCACGCACGGCTTCGTTTTTCATTAAAAAGGCTCTTGTAGTCAGTCAGAGACTATGGCTGCAGACAAGATCAAAATAGGTACAGCATCAATCCAATTTGCGGTGCTGCGGTAAAATTGGGAGTACGGATGACTTATACAAATAAATGATATTAATTAGCTCCCTTGTAGATTCAGTGATTTCAGTGTGATCTATTACAAGAATCATGACTTTGCTCGTTGCAATTCTGCAAACTTCAACTCATTTCCAATACAATCCAAAATATAGTAAGCAAGCCGGGAAGTCCAAGTAAAAAACAGTGCTTCATTTATTTCCTATATTGGAAACAGAAATGAGGTAAGTAAAAATTGCTTGCGATTTCTCTTCTTTTCACAAAAGACAACAAATGGAAGCATTATGCAAATGGTTTTGAGAACAGAGAGGGACGACAAGCGTGATGCCTTCTTCAAAAAACCTTTTAAGAACGGTTGTACGTGCTTGGTAATTCCTTCGAACAATGATTACTGTACGGTCATTATGATGATTCGCTGTGCCTATTAGGTATAAACTTTTATCTTTAGAAAAAACCAAACTGTAATTTTTATGATGTTGTTATAATCTGGGCAACACTTGTCTAAAACGAGTCACGGTCATATAAAGTATGATCCAAACTGGAGCAAACTGAGAAAAGGAGAACTTATTGTTTCAGTAAAAGAGTGTATTCTGACTTCTGGAGCTTGTCAACTATGCAATATCTTCCCTTTGGATAATACGAAGAAGGAACAAGCTCTCAATCGAGACTGAGCCAAGAATGAAATCCAAGCATGGGTAATAGCTTCCAGCATATATGTAGTAGCAGTGGACGCACTCACAAACTCACAATAACAGCTTTCAACTCTGGGATTCGCTTCTCACCCAATATCTGCATGCATATACTGCGGTTAACATGGTGTGCAGAAAATATTAAGTCATGATGATGGCTATTGAAACTCTCAAGTAAGCCATTATTATCATCCCATCAGAATGAAGTCATGCACCTATGCATATTTATATAGGTGTATAGACATACATTTACAATGTGTCTGCTGCTTCACAAATGAATGGTGAACTTTCACTCATGATGCACGCCATTTACGCTGGAAATGTCCCATACGCCAATTTACCCCGTACACAGCTTACTTTCTTTCACCCACTCTTTTATCTCTTTTCCTCTTGACGATCGGATTGTGAGAATGAAAGTGGGCCATATGTTTTAATACTATAGTACGGTTCTGTATTTACTTCATCATCCTTTTATGATCCATCTCAAATTACGGCACAATTATGTTATACAAGTGTAGTACTAAAAATAACAACCTTTTGGTTTTCCTTCAATGTCAAACTGAGTAGTGTTTGGTTTGGTGACGGTTTATTACACGCTGCAAATGTAAAAGAAAGAACGTCCGTGAGCAGCATGAAGATAATGAAGTGGTGATAGCAAGACTCAGACATGTATGTGGACCATTACTGCATTACGACTTTGTAAAAATATGAAAGTATATTGTAAATTTACAAAAAAAAACATCTTGCAAGTTGTATTTTTAGTGTATTGTACTTACTTATTGGAACACATAAAATATAACATACTTTTGTCTGCAATAAATAATGACTGGCGAAAAGGGCTTGAAGTTGTCTTCATTATTATTAAATGATGTAGTCCATCTTTCTACTCAAACTGATATGAAGTTATGATAACTTTCTCCAATAGCAAGAAAGAAAATGAGACAATTCGTGAAAAAATTGAGAACGAAGGAAGAATTCTATTTAAACAGGCTGCTGTCAGAAAAATGAGTTTCGTCTAAAAAGGAACGAATAAAAACTTTTTCTCTGGCTGCCAGCTAGTCATGTGTAGTACTCACGAAGCCGTACAATATGGTGTGCGTGAGTATGATGATGATTTGCTAGAGTGCAATGTTATATGACGTCTAGTGGAGCTATTGACATGGGATGGGGCGAAATAAAACTTCATATTGCTTCTTTGTTTTCAAACAACGGTCGAGGAATGAACATATACATGCCTGTACAAGAATGCATCAAATTGTAAAGATTCCTACTTATTGATAGTGTCTTCTTTTCACTATTAAAAATGGGCAATTTATTCCTTATATCATCTCCAAAAAGCGCGTACAGATGTGTACAGATAACCATATGTACTGATACAGGTAAATAAGTTTCTAGTTTTGTATGATTGACATAGTTGAGAAATTATACGGCCCTCCTTGGGTACAAAAAAAGTCGTAAAACTTTCAATGGCTCTTTTCGGTAAAGAAGGAATCAAAACCCAACAAGGTAAATATGTTTGTTGTCGAGTCATTTCTTTCATCAAGTCTAGAGAGATTGGGGCTAAAACTGGAAGATATGTATACTATTCTGTCGTCGTTATTCATCTGAAGAGTATTCGGAGTATTCGTCTCCCCATGTATGAAAGAACTCAGAGGTAGAGAAGTAGTCATACATGGAATATCATAAAGCGACGTAATGGGTGAATGAACATTTACCTGCGTAGGTAAATAAAATTTATTTATAGAACCATGTCTTTGTATCGTGTCAACATGGCACAAAGTAAACCTACAAAATATTGAACAATTTTGGAAACCAATCTAAACTTATGGGATTTTTCTCAAATGCCTTATTGAATGATGATTTTTAACATGATAAATGATAACATTCTGGCAATAAGTTAAAAATCGATTCCAATTCCCATTTCAAGTCTGTCCTTGAAACAGGCAAATGACCACGGGCAAAAAAAATGACAACAAATTTTACTTTCTGTGGAATACATCGTTTCCGTTCTTGAGAAGTATATGAAAAATTATATTCCGCCTTAACTATGTACATTGTACAATTGTACATACGCCTTGAAGTATTTGATATTTGAACTGAAACAGCCCGAATCCACAATGTTAATATTAACAGAACAGTTTGAACTTGAACTTTTAGTTTAAAAGAAGGTTGAAAGTGTACAAAAAACTAAGCGTGCTACTTAAATATAGTATAATGCTTCATCTGAGCAAAAAAATTTGACAGGTGCCACGACACAATATTACTTGTCTACTAACATACATGTCAAATACTACGTTGGAGATTACCATTAAATGCTGCAGAAAGACAAACTTAAGATTTTCTTGCTTATACACACAGCTAAGCTTATTGCTAACCCTTTTTAGTAATTATGTGTACATATTTGTAAAGGCACAACTAAAAGCTTTCTATGTAAAAATAAGAAAATTTAGCATACTTGCACTGCTCACGTTTACTTAAGTAAATTTAGTTAATTTTCGATATGAACTATTAAAACTACAAAACAGCAGCGTAACTTCCTTCGTAAACAATTTCCTCATAATATTTCGTCGTACGAAATGCTAATTTCAAGCAATTCGGTAAAGTATTTGAACTACATACCCACATAAAATTCAAGTTCCATGAGATATTTTATACCAGTAGGAATATTATGATATTGTCCAGATTTTTGAAAAGTCGTGAAAATTTTATTGACATTATATAAAATAATACTATGGCATACTCGCTGTGAGAAGCCGTCGTTTTCATGGACCTATTGAAGAAATTTCGTATGCATTAGTNATATTATGATATTGTCCAGATTTTTGAAAAGTCGTGAAAATTTTATTGACATTATATAAAATAATACTATGGCATACTCGCTGTGAGAAGCCGTCGTTTTCATGGACCTATTGAAGAAATTTCGTATGCATTAGTTAATGTCAGCTCTGCAATCAAGTTAATGCATGCTCTCGTACTCGTATCAGATACTCTAAACGCTTCATTCATATTCATGGCTAAATTACGTTAAAAGTTGTATTAATTGAGGGTGTTGCAAATAAAAGGACCACTATCCTCGAATGATTAATTTATTGCGACTAATATACCTCACCTCGTATGCAATTTCCTGCAAGGTAAAATAATATTCTGAAGTGGTGTCGTAAATTTCAGTTCAATTTCCTAAAAAACAATACCTGCTTAAACTTGTTGTTTTGCTGGTTTTCCCTTCCAGTAGAAGTCAATCTGCAGTCTAGATTGATTAACACACCATATGTGATTACGCAGCTGAATCGTAATTTGCGAAAAAGGCCGGAACATTTATACATACAAGCGAGCACGTGAGAGAAAAACCCTCATGGGTATTTAGCTTTCATTTGAAAAGTGCTGTAAAATTGAAAGCAGAACTAATGAAAGGAAGGAAGCATCGTCCTGCTGGTGATGATGGAATACAAATGAACTGCAATCCTCGTAAAGTAGAAAGTTACCGTAAGTAAAATCCGCTTTCGCCAATTGAACTTAATTGTACATACCTACATATATAGGTAGGCAACTAAAATTTGTGACTACTTTCATGTATCAACATATCGTCAACATCAAAGGTAACATGTAAGAGTACCCACGGGAAAGCAATCGTTTCTCAGCAAATAAAGTCACCCACCAACTCAATTTGAAATTTGTGGGCCATTCAGGGCAAACAAACAACAAAAATTATGAACTGAAATACATGCAGTGAAACATTGGTTCTTGGAAAGCATCTTTGGTTGAAGAAAGTTGTGCATGGTAATGGTATGTGTAATTTTTAAACCTTTCTCGAAGGTGCTAGTTTTAATATCTTTGAATACAGTAACAGTAACCTACAACTTGTTGACATCCATTGTGAATTAAATGAATGAATAAGTGTCGTCATTTGTTTACGATACACATGTGCCTATTTTCTATTTTTTCACTGCAGTCTTGCACTACACACTCAATATAGTATAAAGTGCGCAAACAGCAAAAGGCCAGGGCACCGTTGCGCTCATGATTTTACTCTAAAAACCAAAAGATCGTCTTAGTAGAATGGATACTATTGACGAAGAACAACGAACAAATGACAAAGTAAAATGTAAGATCTTTGTCAACAAGGGAGTTGTTTAATTTCGAATGGTGAAATATGATTTGCCTCTATTATTCGTGTCTAATCTGAGATTAGGGTTTTTCTCGAGACGTTTTATGCAAACTCAAGTAAAGTACAGCAGATGGTGAAATTAGATGGATGGTCGTATGTTCATTAAAACATTTGACATTATGTAATAATAACATTAAATGCACGACATTACGGAAGTCGTTTACCTCTGTAGGTATATTTTGCATAAGTCAGTTTGAAGCTCGGGGGTGATAAAAATTCTTTTGAAGATGCTGCTGTTTGAAGTTCGGGAATAACCTTAGAAAGCATACGCTAAGGAGGTAACAGTTTGTGCCGACTTTCTCCAGAAGTCAGAACCTTTCTAGATTACGAATGTTGTATCTCTAGAGGGGTAATGAGTTTATCTTCTTTTGTCAAGCAATAGAACAAAAGAGTACATATTATGAAGTGACAAAAAGTCACTTTTTGGCTTCATTGTTTCCGTCCGTCCGCACGATATCTCGAGGATAGTTCAGAATTGTAAAAAAATTCGGTGGTTGCGAGTTCAATGACAAGCTGCAAGGCATGTCATTTGAAAGCACTCCCAGCACGTAGTTTTGTAGGAACAAAATTTTGAAACAATGCGTAATGGTTTGGTTTTAACGGTATGACGATTTCCAAATTTCAAACTTCTTAGATATGACAAGTGGGGCATCATTGATACCGTATCAATTACCATCTAACTCTTGATACAAAACATGATCATCATGATACCTAGATTGCTAGTAAGCCTCATGTCACCTCAGTGCTTACAATTTTGACGGGAATTATTGGAGACCAATGTGCCCCATCCAACCAAAATTTGAAAAGTGCCAAGCAGAGTCTTGTTAATGCGTTTGCTACATTTAAAATTGCATCTGTTGGGCTACTTTTCAAAGGGTTAAAAATACTTCAGCTGAACTTCTTTGAGATTATGCGTGTGCTGCACAAGTACAGCAGTCAATATGAATAGGTGTACGTAAAAGAAGATGAGTAAAAATACATATGGATTTACAAATCTATAATAATAATAAGATATTTAAAAAAAGCTATGGTCAAATATCAACAAGTTAATTTCTCAGTCAAGAGAAAAGTATATTTTCTAAGAAGAATGCACTATTACGGCATAAATTAATAAATTTAGGAAGCAGTATCTGTAATGAGCAGTTCGTGCTTACATTTAAGTAGTACTGTCAAACATTCTTGCCTTCAAATTGTAAATTGCATCAAAGCAATATTACTCACTCTATCTGTGTATCAGTCCTGTATAAGTAAAGTCAACGTTGTTTCCTCACTAAAATAGAGAACATGAACGAGGAAGCACACTTAATCTATTAGCTTTTTAAATTATACCCATCTGGCTCAGTAATCTTCAACAATCACAAAAACCATTACTTTTACCCAATAAAACAAACAAGTACATATCTACTAAAAATTGTCCTTAAAAATTCAGAGCACACACTACGTACAGTTAAAATAAAATGTAGTTTATTTTTGGTTATATATTATATGACACAAAAATGACGTTGTCGTTGTTTGGAAAATATTTCCCTAAATGCGTAAAACTGAACTACGTGGAGGTAGGAGACTTTTTGCTGATTACATGAATGATAGCAAAGCTCTCGCAATTCCTATAAATTAGTGAATAGCTGCATGTTTTAGTCGCTTTATCTTTATCTGCGCCTTTAAATATTCTGGCCGTGATCAAAACTGACGTGACTTGGTCAAAATTTGATTGCTATTGCTTGATATGGCTATGAAATAACCATCTTATTAATGTCAAATAATTCAGGCAGCTTTCCTCTACTAGTAATTGTCAGACACTATACCGTGTCAAATCCAGTTTATTACGGTTCAATGGTTGATGAAAATTGCTGAATAATAATGAGCATCATGAAACTGGACAAACTATGCATCAACGCAAAACGTGCCATATAGATAAAGGTTACAGAGACTATCAGTCACCAGTGGACAAAGTAGTAATAAAATCATGGATTACAAAAACGTAACTCCAAAAATAATTTCATACACGTTGAAGTAAATAGTTGAAGTCAACGTCTAACACAGCGACTCACTGTGGTTCTGGTCTGTAATAATGTTTGTATGATCTTTTGTCACGTCGTCACTCCTCAAACAGTTAAGCTGTGTGTGGTTGGTCTGGGGGTATGCATGATGCAAGTCAAGTTACTACAATTTATGCAACATAAAAAATCAAATGATTACTAGTGATAATTAATAAAACAGGTTTATTGTATAAGTCTCTAACATTTAGTACAAAAAAAAGAGACAATGATCAAAAGATTGCATAAAAGTTTCAACAAAAACTTGAAAAGAAATTGATCTTAAAAGTCGTTTGCAAACTAGTTAAACACACTTGTTTCTCGCTGTACAATTTGAAGTGAAGAAATTACCTCCAGCAATTTAAAAGTTTTACAAATATCTACATACGTAAACTGTATATTTGGTATGCGAGTTACTGAAGCATCTTTTACAAACCCAGTAACAGACTACAGACTACATCCTTGCGCTTACAGTTTAATCATGTGCCCCTATTTAAACTTCCTTATCCCACTTCAGGTTGTTTTTTATTTTTTATGGGAATAAACGAATTTCTTTTCGTTGTTTTTTATTATATAGCGAAACACACTTCTTTTCCCTTTCGGCTGGAAAACTAACATCCCCCTCAATCCTCACCCACAGGTAGGAAAGAGGAAGCATGTCGATCAATATTTCAAATTTTTTATTATGCGATCAAGTTGTAGGACTCTCTTAAGTTCGAAATTTGAATGATCATACTGCACTTTCCTTTCTTTTAAATAGTTGTGAAATGTCTAACCCCATTCCCCATGAAACCACAAAGATGTACTTACTTTACTTCAGTTACCTCCTCCGAGAGCTTGAAACAAAACCCTGAGACATTTCAATTTAATAGCAATAATTAATGATGTACTGAAGACAATTTATTTTTAGCCTACCAATTAATGCTTAAATTTCATTTAATTTCACTGGTTTAAAGTTGCATTTGAAATTTTGAAGAATTTTTGAAAAAATAACGATGCCATAGTTTGAAACTAAAGCACGTTGACAGTCTTTTGAAGTTACTCTTAACTTGAGTATGTCGTCATTCGACATCTTCAAAAGTTGTAATAGCGTCTTGTCAGCTCCTGTTAGTGGTATTATTCTACTTTTTCTAGTCTTTGTTCTACAGTTTCTACCGTAAGATTCGCTTGAAAGGACATAATCAGGTAAGGTACATTCATTCCTTCTCTCTTTTTACAAATAAACTTTTCTTATTTGGTAACGTAGCCGAGCCGTTTCATTTTCAACTTGCTATGATAAAGTCAAAAGCTAGAAAAAACCCTTGTGATGTATCACGTCTTTCTTTGGCAAAGAAAATACGACAGGATACTCAAAAAGAGTATTTCTGAGGATGTCAATAAAACTACCGGTGTGTGAGAGAGAGAGAGTGCTGAGCACTTTAGCAAACAGACCGAGTTGAATGTAATGGAAATGGAATGCTATGCTGGATTTAGCATTATACAGTTTAAATGCACATAAATACTAAACCTACAATATGTATGAAATGAAATACTTTGTAGTATTAACACTAGAAACGGGATCGAGTTGACAAGCGAAAACCGAAAATAATGTCTTCTGGTCTCTTGTGAAGAGCTGGGTAAATACTTTCTGCAAGCCATATGGGTGAAAGTTGTGTTTGTGGAATGACAAAGGATGAATAATATACTATAGGTAATTGTCGCTTGAATAAACTTGACCTAGCTTCCTAACTACTTTCATACGCTGTCGCCTGTCGGTAAGAAAGCAAGTTAACTGTTTTCCTTTTCTAGAGATTTAAGTATTTACATGAATAATAGGTTGAATGTATGTAGAATGAATGAGAATGTAATCAGATTGGTTGGAAGGAGGGGGGTGCCGGGTGGATGGCACAGTGCTACAAAAAGCTGATATTAAAATTAGTAAAAAAACGTACTTTACCTATAACAAGGATGGTGTCAAATTTGTTTCCAGCATTTATATTAAATACACAGTGGGGGCGACAACGGCACAACATGATCGTAGATGTCAATTTCAAAATTCATGCGATTGGTATCCCCATTTTGCGGATTCCAGAGGGGACTATATACTTACATTGGTGCCTTTTATCCCATACTTGTGGAGCTAAGAGTCTCAGCCTGAGACTTTCTTTTTTATTTTTGTTAATTCGTGCATATTATTTACCTATTAGCACTTTTTATGGAGACAGTTCGTGACCTATAAATATGGATACAAGTTTTGCAAATTAGATTATATACTTTTCACCAAAGCAGATAGTTCCATGTGAAACTGTAGCCTTAAAAACCTAAATACATACATCAAGCATCAAGTAATGACTTAATAATTTATACCTGTCAATAATGACTTCATCAATGATACCTTGCGACTCTCCAGGAAATCTGAACAATAATGGTGACATCTTATTTTATGGTAAATACTACTGGATACAGCTTTTGAATGATATGCTAGTTTGATATTCCGAAGAGGAATGTGTATAGTGTATAAAGATAGAAAAAAATATTTTCCTTTGGTTAGCCGTCCCGGGCTATTTTATATTCATTTGCAAAATATGTATGCCTCCTTTATACCTACTCGTTAAATTCAATATTATTGTGTATAACTCTTAAATAGACATGTCGTTTTCGTAACTTCAGTTTCAGCCATCGCCTCTTTACCAGTCCCCAGAATACCGGATTTTATGAGGAAAGGAAGCGAGCTAAAAAAAATCTACTTGCACGCTTGTTTGCTAGCATCTTTTCCCGAAATCATTGCCAACATAATCTTTGCAAACTTGCACACAGCAGTAACCTGGTACACATCTATGTATGTAGGTACTCATTATTATGGAGTCCATAATGGAATTTTCATTGCTGCCGGTTGAATTTTAAGTCAGTCCAAAATTTGGACTCCAAATCCAAAATCCAAAAATAAGTGCATGGCTGGCAATCAGTTATATTTCCCTCTATCCATATTATTATGTTTTGGTGCTTAGTGCTAACTCTGCTAAACATGCATGCTTGCGTACTTCAAGGAATACTTCGAATCTTTTTGTAGCTCTTCATTTGTTTGATTGTGAATTTATATAATATATTATTGTCTCATATTGTCAGCGACATGCCCATCGCACATACAGATACATAATCATAAAATGCAAAAAAATAAGAAGGTCAATGGTTTTTATTATAACATGCATGATGAAGCGGAAGTAAATTAATGAGAGTATGTGCATTGCCAACATGGAACATTAGTTCACCTGCGGTCATGTTCTGCTACTATTTTAGGCTCACATCGACAGTTGTACAGATATGACATGTCATATGTCATGTCATTCATCATTAGCTTGAATGTTATGAAATGTTAGAGTAAAAATGTGAAAGGGTGAGTAACGGTCTTCGTATTTAATTGTTTTACATTTGGAACATTTTAGATATGTCGTAACATGACGAATTTTATTGGACATATGTGACGATGCACAACCCTACTCCCACTCCCACCATTTCCAGCACACTTCCCCTAAGTGTTATTTTTAGAACACAGCTTGAATCGAACGCATTTCAATGTTATCCTGAATGACTAAGAAATTACATTGTAGGGCTTATACTTTGTAGAAGTAATTTTTGAGAGTAAAAACATGCGGAGTACACTTCTGAGTAATAACTCAAGGTGCATTAAGGAAAAGTAAGTAACCATCGAAACTGAACGGAATAGGTGAGATTTTTCTCGAGATCAAATAAAAAACACGAGGAGCTAAAATTGGTCGTAGAGGAAATTCACCAAAGCCTCTCCAGCCGACTGAAAATA
>JAHZMZ010001002.1:0-32325 GCA_027743805.1 Lepidocyrtoides sp. E14
ATATTCCATAAGCTCTAATAAAACAAGTGAACGATGAATGCAAATAATCAGGTCGACGTGTTTTGGGTTGCGTTGTGGCTTGAGACGAAATGCTCTCACGCATGTTAAATCTATATTTGAAAAGTGTGAGCACGCAGTTTGTCTGCATATCTGATGTATTAACTTACCTAACTACTATCATGTAATTTTGCTACAATCAATATTTTCTAAACACGCTCGAAAGTTTTTATATATCTAAAAAAAAAACATTGCCTTCGTAAAAATCTAGCTATTTAGGCTAATGAAAAGCTTCTCCAAGAGTTCTTCTTTAGCATATCATCGTATATGGCATAGGTAATCAAGTAATTCGTTTTGGTCATAATCTAATGAGTCATTGTGTGATGCTAAATTAGTCAATCAGTTCAGAGTCTTTTTATTGCATACCTGTGTTTCAAACACCGTGAATAAAACATAAAATAGCAAGAGTACCTATTTATTCGTAATGTGATGATAAATAGCTTGAGTCTACGGTTAGAACTTAGCTGACAGTCAAATCATTTCCAGTTTAGTGAGACCAGGAAAACTTCTTCTGGTAGTAACCACCTGCCCGGCCATAGATAATACACGTGACTCTAGGCAAACATTTTATATGATGCACAATAAAATTGCATGGTAGAAAGTTGATGAGTAATCGCATCGTCCATGACTATGGTCAGTTTTACCTTTGGTCGAAACACGAGATGCTAAGCATGCATAAAATTATATATTGTAGGATATTATGATAAACCTACGGTTAAAGTAGCGCCTTTTGCCAACGTTGATAGACTGGTCCACTTGGCATGTCGTACAAAAAGTATGATTTTACCTATATTTGTCTAGCGTCTTTAGTCAGCATTAATATTATGTAAATTTTTAACCCAATTTACAGAAAATAAGTTGTGTTGTGCTATAATTACATTGCATTTCACAGGATATTTATTGCGAATGCAATTGCCAATTTACATTGGCGACACATTGATACATTAAAAGATGTGATTGTGATATCTGTTTTCACACATTCCAAATCACATTAAAATTATATTTAACAAACAACGCTGACTAATTTTTTCATGTGGGTAGGCAGTAGACAGGCATGAACAATACAGCCTTATTTCTCGTTCGTAGTGAATGAAAGTCAAAGTCAAGGAGTACAGGATAATGATTGCAGAGTGGAGAGATTGCAGTCATGATCAGAAACATGATTATTATTATACAAAGGTCTGAAAACTCTCTGAATTATACCGGTGGAGTATTCTTCCATGTTTTAGCAAATTTCATTGGCATTTACTTATGTGGAACACTCACCATACTCTGACCACGAGTGTGCCGAGTGCATTCAAAAGGTATTGCGTGGTATAGTTGGCAACTGGCTAAGAACAACTCACGAACTGAAATNGAGTATTCTTCCATGTTTTAGCAAATTTCATTGGCATTTACTTATGTGGAACACTCACCATACTCTGACCACGAGTGTGCCGAGTGCATTCAAAAGGTATTGCGTGGTATAGTTGGCAACTGGCTAAGAACAACTCACGAACTGAAATGAGCCAACAGTGCAGCACCTTCACCAGTAACGAGCAGTTGGCCACGGCGGTTCTGATATTTTGCTGGCACTTTACATTACATATTATTCAAGTCAGCAGCCAATTTTTACATACTTGCAATTTTTAGGTAAGCAAAAGATAGACTCCCGGTCATAAACTAAAGATGCTGCAGGCAAAAAAAAATCGCAAGAAAAAGCCACAACAGACAGTGAAAGTGTTCTTTAACATTTTCATTTGAAGTATTAGCGGTTATAACCAGCTAATAGTACATTGCACCAAATGTCACGAGTTAAAAATGCAGTTTAGCGCATTTTTATTCTTGCTAAAAAATGTGTAACGCCTAAATGGTTGCAATAAAGATATATCACAAATGGCATGTTGCTACTTGCTAACAGGTGAAGGAATACTTGTAAAAAATTTTGAGACATATGACTTCTCCTTGTCTCTGACTTTGACTCTCTTATTAAAGTAGGCGTGTATTTACACATTTTTGGTTATAAACTCGAATATATCGTTTTAACATTTTATGACCACATTAACATCAGAATGTTCAAATTTTAACTCGAGTTTAGCTGTTAAACACAAATTCCCAGTCGTGCAATGTACTACTAGTGACCCGAGAATGCATAATACGATTTTAACTTATTGCCGATACATACAACATACATCGGCCCTTAAATACTTTTTTTCCTGCGAGTATATTCATTCAATCTATTAGGTACACCATAGGTTGAAAACGGTACATCGTTTTATTTCAAAGATGCTAAATTGTCATTGAAAGGTAACTACAATAATGATGAAGGTGAAATCACAAATAAACTAAACTGGACAAATAGGTTTTTAAAAACTTTTATTCAAATTCATATTAGTAATAATAATGAAAGCCGACACATTCGTTCTTGATTAGATTGATTTCATACATTCACCATAATAATAATAATTATTAATATAATCAACCAATATAATTAAACCTGTGACTGTATTAAAACAATCTGATTACTTACAAATGGGCATATAACAATACATACGTGCAAACAATATATAGTTTACTCTAATACATGTTCACGTGTTTCCTCTGTCATTCAGATCACATACAAAACAATATTTAAACATTTTAATTGATATTTTCTACAGTTGAGAGGAATTCCATTGCATATTGACGACTGTATCACGTTAAGTTAACTTGGGACAGATTGCTCTCTCTCTCTCTCAAACTTTATGGGTTGCGTAAAAAGGCAGACCAATAAACTAGGAAATAAAACCAACGGGGTAACTCATAACATCAATGTTTACAAACATTAAAACGACAAGTTTACCACAGGCGATATAGGTAACCGTATTATTGTAAAACGAGGAATATTATTTTATTTTTGCATACTTTATTAGCCCATGCAAATGACAAGTTTGTCGAGAATGAGTAACTAAAATAGAATACATTCAACAATCTTAGTTTCACACATCTTATCAATCAAATGTATACTTCACGAAGACCTGAAGAAACTAGCTAGAAACACAAACAATACGGAAACAAAAAGTCTGTGTAAAATAACAATAGCCTTAAACAAGACTACAAGGAATTCTAAGGACACTAATACTTTGCTGATGTATACCGTACATAATATTATGTAAGCAATATTTAAGTAAGGTGCTGCTGTACTATTTGTTATACTTTTTAATTACGTTGTTTTTTGCGTTTCGATTTTCTTAAATGTTAAAAGTATCTACGTAAAGAAAAATGCGTATTCTTAAAAATACTTTAAATGCGTACATCCTTATACGTTATCGCTGGGAACGTAGAGAAATGAAATGAGTATCCATCAAAAAAATCTTTTACATTTTTTTTTTTTGCTCTACATGCTAAAAGTACACAATAGTTTGTAATGTATGTAGTAGTAATTACAACGTTTTTATTAGTGATTGAATGGTTGACGACTTATATCATGTTCAATGTTGCTTAATGCTCACATTTTTATATTGTGTGAAGTTTAGCCCCCCGTCACAGAATCTGTATCATAAACAATAGCGTTTAACGATGCTTGAAAAATCACTGCAAGAACAAGTGCCATTTTTATGTCTTGTTATTATGAACTGGAGTCTGGAGTAGTCTATATATAATGTATTGGTATGTCTCTGCTCTGCTGTACGCTGTACACAAGTAGAAGAGAGTGATAACTATGGATTTATGTGTGGGCACTGCTGCGCACCGTTCTTATACTAGAACAGGATGAATTATTTTACAATTTTATAATAACGCTTTCAAGTTTGTAGATAGATATTTTTTTGATTGAATCATTCTGCCTGCATTCTTATAGTATATAGGTGTATGCATCATGTATATGGTGACACACAATAGGGCATAAATACTTTGACATTTCAACATTCACCCTTTTCACGTGTATAACATTTCAGTACAGCATATTTACTGGATAAAAGCCCTGCTTTACAGCTGCGTGCCTCTCTGTAATCATAAAACTGTGACGAAGACAAATAACTATCACATCATCGCACTTGCAAACAAATTAATCCGCATTTTTTATATACATTGTCAGTAGTCGAGTTTTATAGTTTATAACAGAAGCGGTAAGTGTGACACAACACATAATCATATGCCCGCATTATTTTAGGTAAGCATACTTCCCAACGACATTTTAAGTGTATTTCTTATGTATGAAAACAATCGTGATGGAAAATCCAATCTTATTTATTACAATACTAGTACTATTATGAACATGCATATTATTATTTTTTTCTGGCAATTTAAAGTATTATAGCAGGAAAACTGTATTTAGATGGAAAATGTTCTTGTTTCTGAGCATAGCTATGATCTCAACCGGTTCAAGTAACAAAATAATGATAACAAAAGAGCAGGACGACGTTGCATTTTCTTCTCCATTAGCTTAAAAATACACAATTTCTAGCCCATTTATTGCGTACATAACTTTATAACTTTGTGTACATATCGACCATGACCGTGCATCTCGCCATTCAAACAAGTTCATCAATATTGTGGTGTTGGACAAATATTTTGTTACATCATTATTATAACTAACCGAAACCGAGCCAGATTTTGTCAGTATAGCCCAAAAAGTATCAAACCCTAAATATATATAACATGATGAATTAAATATATTTTTGTATTATGTACTATAGGTTCTAAAAATCTAAAAAGCCAATAAAAATTATTTTCAAAGTGAAGAAAGGACCATCGCATTTCATTCAGTTACGGTGAGCTCAGAAATATTATTAATAATTAATAATTTTGATAATATAGGAGATGTTGTAGAATGTTGATGGTATATAATTTACTGAGCCTTTTCTTTCTTCAGGAAGGGAACAGCAGCTGTCACCCTGTAATTACAAATCAAAAGTATTGATTTATTTTCACTTTTCACTTATGAGTCCTGTTCAAATAAAGAGGACGCATGTCAACAGCGAATGGGAAGAAAGACTTACTTGGCAGTAACTTCAGCAATTTTGCCGTTAATCAGCTCAAGGTATTGATCGATGACAGTTTTGTTGGTCTCGTACACCTTTGGCAGTGAGAAGAGGGCCACAAATCCTGGATAAACACAAGAAAATGTCGTTGTATGGTTATTAATATACAACAGATTAAGCCAAACGTGCCCAGTTTGATGGAGAGAAACCATTCTCCACCACCATGCGTATTATGTATCCGTGGGCATTTACATGCATACAAATAGTGCATGCACGATGCGTTGCAAGTTTACAAATTTTAAAACTATTTATTAGATTACCTAAGATCAAGAGTGTAAGCCCATTAAACCAACCGCCGATGTACGTGAGTAAGTACAGAGCAAGTCCAAATTTTCCAGAATCTACGAGATCTTCAACAAGAAACAGGCGACGGAGCTGGAGGATGGCCGAATTTGCGTAGTTGATGATGGCATTGCTTAGTTCCTGAGCCTTGTCACTTGGAATAGCGATGTCCAAATCCAATAATTCCCTATAGTACCAAATTTAAGCAGTTAAAGAACTGAATTTTACTCATGATACACAGTTGAAATCAATTATAATAAGACTATACTTGAAAGGATGGCCATCTTGCGTTTTCTGGACTGCCTGCAGAACACTCTTGTAGACTCTGAATGCAAATGTGCCTGAAAGAACTGCAAGGGAGGTGTAGGCAACAACGCTGATTAGGGACATAAGGGACAAGGCCAGGAGAACGATGAGTAAGGAGCCGAATACTGCTCCGGACTTTTTAGGGTCTCGCCAATACACCAGCTCACTCACTGCAAAATAAAAAAAATCAAGAAATTTATTATTGGGAGCACGTCATCAACAGCAATCCATATAGGAAACACTAGGCAAATGGGATTTTTTTTATAGTTTCATGTATTTAACGTATACCAGGTCCATCATCATATATAATTTCCGGGTCACCGCCGGCACCGGAATCACGACGATTTTTACGACCCATATGGAAGCCTTTCGTGAACTCTCGACACAACCGATAAGTCTAACACTGCAGCTGCACTGATGTTTACTCCTTTTGAAGATACAATGAACTAACAACACAACCTTTCACAAGTTTTGCGATCACTTTTTTCCTAATCGCTCTTACGAACCTACGACAGCAGCTAGCCTGCGTGGGGCATATAGTCTGCCAAATGCAAAATTGATAACTGCAAATAACAACAGTTGCACAGTAACAAACTACAGAGGGCGAGGTGACTTCACCTTTTTCTGTCAATGCAAACCATATGGGTCAAAACAGGAATAAAATGATGCATAAATGAAAATTCACCATTCTGTGTGTTCTTCACCTTGCCTTCCTTTCCTTCAACTAAAAACTACCACGAAGGCAAAATAATAGGAGCAAAGCTCTCTTAACACGCCAACACCGTATCGCATAAAAACCAATCTGCATGCAGATGCAGACAAGTAATAAACCATGTAACAATATTATGCAAAAAATGAAACAACATTTCCCCTTCTACAATTCTTCCTCAAAAAAGGTAAATTAATATATCATCATCATCATGTATTTGGATTAAGAAACATTCGGATTTTGCCCACATCATTTTCACTACTTCCACCGTCATCTATATCATCAGCTTAAGCCATCAGAGCCAGATTTAAAACCTGCTTTTTGCATCAGTTTTTATTACAGTACCTACTACACCGTGACGAGTAAGTATACACGTACGTGAAGCACGATCATGATGATGATGATGATAATACAATGATGCAAAGTTAGCAAGATGAAACCATGAAACTTAATTTCATTTTCTATTAGTCTGCCTCTGTTCTGTCTACTGTCTAAAAGATGAGTACGAGTATACACCGTACAGTTATTATAAGACTTACAGACAGCGCCAGTGATAACAACCACTAAACTTTATTATAGTGATATGCAAACACCGACGCGAACGTCAAGTACTGAAACATGTTCATATCTACTTGTTTGGCAAGCGTGCATTGTTGTAGTATTTTTTCAACGTTTTGTGGTGCTGTATCATCTTAACATACTACACATATGCTTTACCATTATCGCATCATGATCACTTTTTTATCGCCTCCGGACAAATTCTAATATGCCTTTGCTTGTCTTCTTGACTATTCTTTATTGTTAGCTAGCTCTACTATCAATAAAATAGTGTTTTTCCATTTCGCTGACTTTTCTACATTTACACACCACTACGAATGAAATACATATTATATTTGAGTAGTGCGGAAGCATTCTCAATCTTTTTACTTGGTTTCTTTTACTATTAACATCCTCAACTATGTAGTACATATTATTTACGTATTGCGGGTATGAAATGCGAAAAGAGAAACAAGCTCAATGTTGAATGGAATTAATGTACCCATATGCGTACGGACACGCCGGCCAATAGTAGGCAATGCATATAAAGAAAAGGAACAATAATAGGTATCCACGAAAAAAAAATCATATATTGCTGTGCAAGATGTTTCCAGCCTTTTAGTAAACTCCTTAAATGGCCAAATATAAGGTGTGTTGTAGTATGGCTCATTTATTTTACTTTTAACGTCAAAAGAAAAATTCCACCCTACATATATAGAGTTGGAACCCTAAGAGCATCGCAGTTTCTTATCTTCGCATTCTACTCTTATAAAGTGCTGATTATGCACACTATACAGCATTTTTACCTGAAAGAAAGCGATTGAACACGGCCATGTCACTTTGGTGGAACTGCATGCGTATATTTGTGATTAAGGTGGTGAATCGCATTAAGGTATTTAAGTAGCGTAAGCGTACTTTTCCATTTCCTATATCTACTAGGCATATTTCTACAAGGTTGGAACTTGCAAAAGAAGTGGAATGTATGCATACAGCAAATAGGTAATAATCCTTTAGGAGGATAATATTTAGCATGTAAATCTCGTGAATTTTACTAAAAGCTCTTGATCTCGTTCTCTATTGCTGTATACCTATGTGTTTCAACTCATTCCTTGCCTGTCCGTCTTCAGAGTCGGGTTTGTGGTTTTATTTAAGAAAATTCTGACAAAACGAAAATCAACATCACGAGTTGTGCTGCTGTAAATGTGAATATCTATCTGATTTGCGAGAATACGAGAAAAAAATGCGCTAGTACACTCATAGCAGTGCACTAACAGCAATATGGTCGTTTCGGTGTTGGAACAACGTTGTAGTAAACCAACTGGCTATTATTATAGTACCATGTGCTCAAGCGAGCTCTTGACTTGAACCATGTCTTGGTCTCATGTACTACTATTCCTATTACCTAACATCCGCATCAAATATACATTTCCAATGCTCTTATCCCCTCTGATTTTTGTACATCCAAAAAGCTTAACAATTTACTTTTCGCGAGTCACTTCCATGTAACACTTATACACTTCTTTCTGCTCTCTCTCTCAACATCACATCTTATACACAATTAGGCAGGTACGCTTATGCACACATAGTTTGTCGTGATCTAAAAATGAACCTAAATCAAGAACTATTTTGAGCCTAAGCCTTTGTCCTCCATTTCTACTTACGACAAACCATGACTTGCACCCGGCTCCTTGTCGTGGAAAATATTCGCTTTCCGATATGAACTTCCTCGCGATTCGGAGAAATCTAGTTGTATTCATGAAAAACAGGCAAGGAGCAGAAAATGTAAGATAACGTAACGGTAATGTGAGTATTATTTCTATACAAATCGTCAGAATAGTAGTATGTAGTAGTGGAATGATCTCAAATTAAAATGGAAAGTCAGCTTTCTTAATTTCAAAGAGCCGGCTAGCAGAGGCGGAAAATCTTTTTTTGTCTTACTTCTTGTTCTAATAGACTGTATACTGTATAATACATTTATCAAATCATTTCTTGGAGACTCTAATCCACGCCTAAAATTTAACAATGATTTTCACATGGATTGGAAACGAAGGACAAAAGTACAATAAATCAATTGCTTTGATGTACATAGCTCAAAAATACCATATACCCAGTTTTTTCCACGAAACCCAACTAACGCAATGCCCGTTTCACGTTCGATAGAAACTGAAAGATACGTAATCCACTGTGAATATATTCATCCATTTTGACAGTGGTTCATGAATCATGAAAACGAAGAAATAAATTATGCATCCACACGACTTTGAACACTTCTCAACGACACGACACACGTATGCAACTTGATTTAAGCAATATTCCCCTCTCACATTCGATGGAAATACATATGCAGTAAAAATACATACGACGTCGGTAAGTAATGATATTAGTAAGAGAACTAGAAGTATCGCAACTTTTTTTTTGATCTTTATCTCCTGTATAATTGACCATTAGTCGTCTTAGCCTGAATTTGTACTTTCCCACTGATGACCGCTTCGTATTTTTCTCATTAGTAGAAATAGTAATAATGATGGTAGGAATAAATAAATGAATAATTTTCATTTTCCACTGCACCATTTTATACTATGCATGGGATTCTTCCGTTTTAGCTGAGAATATTGGAGAATAAGACACTACCATCAGCTCTAACAATTTAACAAACAATTTTCCACAACAGAAGCCAACCAAGTGAAAACACTAGATAGAATACATAGCTTATAGTGTGGTACATGAAAATCAGAATATTTTTTTTGTCTCGCCTAGAACTACACAATGAAAGTTTGTAGTCAAGATATAGCACTTACAATTTTCTCTGGAAATTAGCGACGACGCCATTGTTGAAAATGAACTATGAACTTGCAACGCGCTCCACTAAAAAAATCGCTCGGTAGTTAGTGATTGATAAATGAAGTCGTTAGTAAAATTAACACTACGCAATCCAGAATGAGGAAGCTTTCTAAAGTTTCACTTGCACCACAATGCTATACTGGCACATTGCAATTTTAGACAAGTATAAAAGAGATGTGTGCTGAGTGCTGAACCACTTTTCAACCGTAGGACGACCCAAAAGGGAAAGAGAAATGGTATCGTATCACATGCAGAAAATCAGTACAAAACTCCGATTTCGGGGACGCAAGTATATAACCAGGGAAGAGAGAAATATATATATATACTATAAGTAGGTATTTATATAGTATAATATACAGTTATAGTAACGCTTTGCAAACGCTTCAATCCCACATCCGTTCCTTGGTATATTATAAAACACAACTCATGTTTTGTACAATCCATAACACTTTTTAGCAACCAGTGGTGAATTGAATAAGTGGTGGCCGTAGTCTGTCGTTAGTTACGTTTGCAACATTGTAAAGAAAAGAATGCAAACTACCCAGCAACAGCAATGCGAAACAGAAGGGGGCATAGGCATCGAAACACACAAGACAAGACACAGAGAGGCAATGCTTCAGAACCTCCACACTTTGAACACGTATAGATTCACGACGAGAACGATGGAACACGAACGAAATACCACTGACTACGCTTCAAGAGTGCCAGAATTTTTTGGCAACCCACGTTTGGTTTGATGTTAGTATTTCACAAGACAAAATATCAAAAAATTGCGCTGCTGCTTTTTTTATTCCTTTGCTCACTACTTGAATGAACCTCTCATAATAATAACAATAATTTACAAGATGATGGAAAAACAGAGAGAACTGAGATCAGTTCTTTTAGGTTTGAACTTTTTTCGAAAAAGAACTGTCGTTAATGCAGAAAGTAAAAGATGTTTTATAAAAATGTATACTTTTTATGCATTTGTGGCACGGAAGAGTGCACGTATCCATCCAAATTAAAACTGAATGTCAACTTTCTGACTGCACTGTTTTAAAGATAGCGTCCAATTCTGTTCCTTCCTGCTGATGAATGTTTCCTTCAAGAAAGAAGAAAACTATCAGTGGGATAGGTATAAATAGTCGTAGTGGGAGTAAAAATGTATATATGTACATAGGTAAAATTCCATACCACGCAGAAGTTCACGGATCATAAACAGAGACAGAAGCGATGTGTTTCTACACTAAAAAGTAAAGCCCCATAGGCATGTTGTTATACATGCATATAATAGTACACCTCTTTTGTACACAAACTTTTACTAGTTCCAATTTAGCACTAGTTCAGTAGCGTTAGAACACAATGAAAACAACAAAAACACTACTGGCATTACTGCTGCTGGAATCAGTATTACGTACGTGGTTGGTATTGGCACGGATGGGAAGGGCTGCTGCTCAACCCTCCAAAGCGTATATAGTGCAGACGCTATAATAAAGTAAGTGGTGAGAGGACACTTTCTCTTTGAATTTTTTATTGCCCAGACATAGTCAGGCCTCTGGTCTTCATGCATGTGTACCTATACACAAAACAGGTTAAAATGTGGGAGAGAAGAGAAAAAACCAAAACGCTCAGCAGTTTTCTTCCTTTGGAACACGAACAGTTATTATATACCACCGAGTAAATAGGTTTACCATTCGCATCTAGGAAATCTAACGTCAACGCATATTTGCACGCAAGTTTATCAATATATGCCTAACGAGGCTGTATTGAATATTATTGGATACTTCTTTCACAGGAAGCCACAAACATTCATGTTTGAGAACACTATGCAATTATGTACATAATATAAAGAAGTTCACATTATATTTTTTCTACTTGTCTTTTACTGGCAAAATTTTAATATTGTGATTTTCCTTACAATATTTTCTGTAGACATGAGTATCCAACTATAAAAAATATGCATAGGCCCTAGTACTCAAAAGTATATTTGCTCAAGCTCATATACATTATAGTTGCTTAACTGGAAAGGTTTAGGTACGGATTTTTGTTGGTTTTCCCCTTTCTCCGCTCTCTCTCTGTCTTTCTCTCGTATGAGTACTTGTAATGATAAGTATGCATAAGATTGAACGTTGGGACTGAAAATGTTCGTTCGGTAGCAGGGATCGATACGAGAGAAAGGTTGCTACCCCAAACAAAAAATATATGAGCTGCAGTTTACGCTACAAGCGCGTAAGCAAAACTTCTATAGAACATACAATAAGAAGGAAGGCATTTGGATGGAACATTGTGCTCATGATACTTGTATCTATTACGTTGTTGTAATATGTAATACAAAAGACAATTTTATGCTTTCTGCCTTTCAGACTTCATCCTTGTACACAATACAGACTAACTATAGCCTAATGAAATATTCTATTCTATTCAATACTGTTTACGGTGCATGAAAAAGCTAATGAGGAGAAAATACAAGCATTAGAAAACAATGACTTTGTCAGCCTTCACTTCAATGACATATTATACATATATACTTCAAATTTCCAACAGAAATATAATGCCTACATCCTACATAGGTATACAGTTGGATACTCGATGTTTTCTCACTGGTACTACTGGCAGGTTCAAAACAAAATACCTACTAAAGCAAAAAACGCAGCACCAACGTTTTCCAATGCTTTTTAAGTAGTTCGAAGAAAGCATTATCAAAAGCTTTACAATACACTGTACTTTCACCGCCCCTACCTACGAGAAATTTCGTGGCTCGGTTCAACGTACGGGCAAAGCATGATGTTTACCATGCTTGTCAAGAACAGTCAAGTTGCAAGTGCAATGCCTGCCAACCTGACACGTGCACCCACAATTCCCGCTTTCCCTTTGTTTATTGTGACATTTTACATTGCCACTAAAAATGAAAAGTGGTCTGTACAACTCGTAATCAATTCCCCATAAAACTGCCATATAAGGGGTTTTAGGGAGTAGCTTCAAACAGGGAAGTTTTCTGACCGAATTAAAGGTAATCAACTATGTACTTAGAGAAGTTGCTATTTTTGCGCACGAAAGTAAAACGACACACGGAAAGAAATAATTATGATGGCGAATGTAAAAATACAAAATATCCAACGAGTCCTCGCCGTATCACGGAAGCATGAATAATTTCTTTCCATCATTCTTTATCCTCTCCTCTCTTGAATTAAATACCACAATCAAGAGGTAGATAAATGATAGTTTGGTCATGAGACGAAACGTACGGAAACGGAATTATATTGTAAGAAAATTTTGTATTGACTTACCTACTGGATGAAGCTTTTTCGGATCGAACCATGTTTCTGAAAGGATAAAGTAATGATCATCAAATTATTAATGTGCAATGAATCGAACTGGCACTACTGGCCTTTTTTGTAAGCATTCATATGCTAAAACTGCAATATGGAGATTTTGAAAAGAGACGATTCAAAAAAAACGCTGCTCTGATTGATCGACAACATTAGTGTTAAAAAGGGAGAAAAACGCTGATATATTTACGTGGATCCAAAACTCCAGTTATACAAGGTATCTTCTCCAAAAGATCTGATGCGCCGAGGTCACTGTAGGGACTGTTGGATCCATTTGAACCTTTCGTTTCGTGTTCGGTGGCCATTGTGTTAGTTTTCTAGACAATCGTTACAGAAAAAAATTTTCACGTTAAGGTAAAAAATATTATTACGGTGTCGGTGCCTAGTGCTCCTAACAAATTTTTAAAAGTAAGACGATCGCATTCATTCCTTAGAACTGCGATATTCGAAAAACCCGTTATAATTAATAAATCCTGGATCGTTTCTCCTTTAAACTACAGAATAATAGTACCATAACAAAACTATTTAATGAAAAAACTAGTTGAAAACTCACACTATTTCGTCGAAACTGACTATCAAAAATGTATAAACGTTACTACACGCGGACAGGCAAAATCTCTCTGCTTGAACTGTTGAGTTTGCTGGACTGGACAAAAGCTACTAAAGTATGCATGTAAATTGCCAATTAAAATGCCGGTCGGTCACTGCTCATCCTTGACATTCATGTAATGTAATGTAACAGGAATATGAGTGCAGTCGTTTAGTCGTATAACACAACATTTGCATGGTTAAAAAATTGAAATACAAGCACATGTACATGGAACTCAATGCAGCGTTGTTGACCTCTCTCTTTCTCAGTGAATCACGTCACGATCAATTTGGAGACATTTTTTTTTGTGAAACAACATGAACTATGCACATGACCACTACGCAATATATCTTATCTCAGCCTGCCAGCTACTTTCAAAGTTAAATACCTACTAATAAACATAAAAGATGATGATGACGATGCAGTTCAGTAAAATATTCTAGCAATGTGACGATATCAAAATCTATAATATACACATATTATTTGCATATACTAAAACAACCTTTTCATCATAACTCTGTTTAAAAAAACTGGAACAAAATGAAATTATTCAAGTTGCTCTTTTCAAGATCCTATAATATGCATTTAAACAACCCATACATACACAAAAATTATTCTGCAAACGTGCGCTTTACTTACTTCACGTTCGACTAATCTCTATTTGGAAAGTGTGTGCTTTTTTACAAACAAGGCTGTCACAAGTCACAATGAAAGATACCACCCAAATGTTCGTTTGTACGCAACTGAACTTGGAACATTCAATTTAGATTTGTTTGAAGGACTTGACTCGGTCAGACTGCTCAATCAAAAGTAAAGCTCATAATCACCGGTCCAAAGTCGAACAAGAACTAAACTAAATGCATTTACATACATTTTTTTCTCTCTAACCAATCCTATACTACCTGATTTAGATTACGTTATAAAATTCATGAAAAATTCACAAGATAAAAACTGCAGCGTATTATTCTGCTGGGGTTTTCTGGTCATAGCTAACGCTTCAGCCTTGTGAAATTGGACGTATGCATGAATACCAGCAACCCGGCATGGCATCCCAGTAGATAGATGTGAATTCTTGCAGAGAATGAATAAAAACAAAAAAGCATTGAAAAGGAAAAAAAATACAATATCTTCAACACGTATTGCGCTTTCCCAACATACTTTTTTTACTACATTGCATTATAATTCTACCACCACCATGAATAAATGCATAGCATAGTCAATTTACCCATACAGTTTCTGCCGTGCAAAATGACAATAATCATCTACAAGACTGTGTGCCACTGTGCCACTATGTTTGTTAGATGAGGTTGAGGCAAGGTAAAGCAAAACAGGTTATCTGTGTCGCAATACTTCAAATTTTCTCAAGATCTATACGTGTACTAATAGGACGTGGCCGTATGTAAGTCACATAGTTAAACATTATTAAGAATTGAAAAAAACCTCAAACAACCTGCAACGTTAGTTGCTACTTGTGCATGTTTATATTCCCTTAAAATAAATAAATAAATTAACCGTCTACCTTTTCACATCAATCCATTACTTTTGATATTTCACTAAAAAGATTATACATGTATTGGAATTTGGAACACTAGAATGTTTTAAGTTCCCGCAGTACAACATAAAATGCACTCTTACAATTTCCCCAATATAATAGCTTTTATGCAATAAATGCAAATTAATCAAGACGGTGAATTTTTTTTAAAAAATAGATGCATTAAAACTTTCAAACAGCATACTTTTGATGATAACTGGTCAACAATTTCTTTCATTGTTCCGATAATTTAAAAATAATTTCATTGCTAATTATGTTTGCGTTGTATATTGCACATTTCGAAGGCAAAGGATAAAGGAACTTCCTAATCTCCTTGTATTTTTCTCAAAGCCAGAGAATAGGGAATAGGCCAGACAATTAGGCAATATATCTTCCACACAAAACTAATGCGTACCTGTACTGCATACCACACGTGTACAGAATCTGTAACGCAGTGGTAGCTATCGGACAATGCAATTTGATTTTCCATCTATCAGTCAATTGCTGACAAAAATATTGCCAGGATTACGATTACAATTATAGTGCAGACTGTAATATATTGCGTTCCTACTTTTGTATTGCAGCTACAGATATTTACCTGTACATTGAAAATCGAAAACACGTAATTTAACAAGGTTTACCTACCTTATTTTCTCTTGATGTATACCGTTGTAACCAAATAAATATTCAACACATAAAAACGAATGAAATTGATGTCATACTTGTCATGCTTTTCTTTGCTCACAAAAAATGACCATTCCATATTATTCTAACCATAATCACACATCGTTTCGTTACATTAGTTTAGCTGCATAATACTTGAAAGAACGTGACTTTTAAAGCTAAATATTGGCTGTGAAATGCGGAAGGGTTTATATGTGTGTGTTATGATAATCTTTACATTTCAAGGCCAGATAAATAGATCTGCTGTTAGTCAGCAAATTTTTAACGTTCACAAACGAAATGACTACTTAATTAGCACATAATGGAAAACTGGACGTTTCTGCACGTTTCAGCCTGGTTTTTAAGTTTGGTCGTAACTCGTAAACAGAGCATTAGATACCCACATGCACACGTTAAGTGTATACATTATACTACGCTATGAGCAGACTTAAAATGCGATTGGCATATCAGTCTGTTCCCAAAATATTAGTGTCAAAACGTGTTTCAAATATTAAATGAACAAAGTAAATGACATCACTCACGTATCACATCCACAGATTCAGCAAGAAGAGTGTATCCCTGTCACAAGGAACTCAGCCTGGAACGGTTTTGATTCAGATACACATTTAACATGCAAATGATAACCTAAATGCCTAATTATTATCCAAATTTCCACTCGACCGATCGTTAAAAACTACATTGGGAAATTTAATTATCGTTCGCGAACTTCTCAAAGTTCTTAATGTCAAATTTGTATCTTAAAACAAACTGGTGCTGATATTATTGCTTGCGGCCTCTCTATTCAAACTAAATATTTGTACTTGACAAATATGTTTGTAAGAAAGTTGCAAAATGCACTGAACTCTGCATTGGTTGACTGATGTGATTTAACAGCTTGTGTGTTGTGCAATGTGAATGTGGAAAACTTAGCGTGGGTCTTACTTGGTGTATCCTTTCTAAATAAAACATACCACATCAGACACAGGCAGCGCTAGCAACACAAACTGCTCATCTTATGCATTGCTAAAATATATAACACAAGTGCTCTCACTTTCACTTCCGAAAAAGAAAGCACAGCGATTGCAAAAGTAGGCTTACTCATATGGCGTGGCAGTTGGTAGTTTTTATCCCTCACTCACGGAAACCATAAATAGACATATTGCCAGAAAAATTTTGCATACTTTCCTGTGGAACCAGAACCAGTGGTACCCCTTTATTCTATATAAGCTACATGAAATGGATGGTGTGGTCATGTCGAGCGGTGCCATGCATTAGTTAGTTGATGTAATAAGTTTAAATGCATGGTACACACACAGTAATATATATTTGCTCTATCTAGGATTGTGCCAGTTGTCTGCGTCCAATTTTGGCCAAACTGTATTTTCTTTTCTCATTCTCGTCGGTTTCAATCTGAATTTGGTGGTGTGTAATGTCACACTTTTACTCAACTACCACAAATAAAGTTGAGCGTTTTAATACAAACTGTTGTGCACTGCACTGCACAGTTCAACTCTTCCAGGCTAAATATTGATTTTTCAGCATTTATCAACTATGGCATAGTAAACAAAAACAAAAATCGAGTTCACTTGGGCCGCAATAGCAATATCTGACTATCTGACTAACTGTTTACCGTTGTTGGCGTGGGTTGGATTTGATTTGATAACCTATTAAGGCAAATGCATAATATCTGGTAAATCCAAAGCCCATGTTTGTTTGATTTACAATTATTAGAAATCCGCAATTATAATTAGCCAAAAATTTCCAAAAATGTTCTAAACTAATACTAGGGATGGATGTAATAATGTAAGTAAACCCAACGTTTATGTTACTTAAATCAGTCCTTCCTATCTAACAGCTACACAACATTTAAATGAATAAAGGTAATATGTATGTACGTATTTGCGGACAACAAAACATGCCTTTAGGAATACAAAAAAGCCCCACTAGAAATGTTCCAGTTGAAATAAACAATATCAGCCCTACCCGAGTCTCACACTTTACAAGAGTATTTTACACAACAAAAATACTTTGAATTGTGTATAATATAGCCTATTAGCTGATTAGCGGAACTAGAACTAATACAATTGGCTGCATTTATGTATCTCGCATGCTCTACTTCCCAAAAAATAGCAAATTTTTGAGAAGTCTACGAATGGAGACATTGAATAATTATTTTTTCCAAAGATATAATACACCATAAACATTTTAATGAGTGTGCTAAAGGCTAAAGCAAATCCTTGGAAGGCGGAGAGATAAATATTTTCGATACTAAAGCCCATTTTAATCAACCTGGACTCGGGATTTTTAATTTAAATTAAAATAATAAGTAAGCGCCATTTCCGCGTATCCATCATCTACTTCATAGGCTATTATGTAACTTACTTAAAAATTTTCAAGTAATGTATAAACTCGGCCTAATGACAAGCAAGGTGTTTAGTAGCGAAAGCTTGTTATTGTTTGCAATCAACCAGTAACCAGCAAAATTGCAATTGTAATGAACTCCACACGGTGTCAGATAGTCAGATCATATTTTGCGGTAATCTACACATTTACATAAACTTTTGACAACTGTCAATTGAAGAAAAATGACTCTTGTCGACAATAATGCACAGAACATTAGAAATACAAATAAATGCCATTATCCAATCTAATCATGCTGGTAGGACTAATGAGAAGACATTTCGATAATTTAAAAAAAACAGTGTGTTGACTTACCTATCGTCAGTGCACAAAAACAATAAAATCACTAAATACTCACTCTGCCCCGGCAAAATAAATGAAAAATTTCAGATACAATCAACTCCTATGTGAATACGTTCTCCAATTTGAACTACTGTGAAAAATACTTCAGTCAGATTGTTTAAGTAAACTAAAGAAAATAAGTAGAAAGACGCTTAAAACTGAAACTGTTGGTACAAAAACAAAGAAAGGTGTATAGAAAACTCACGGTCAAAAGTTCTAGGTCATATAAAATATACCGTAGATGTCTAACAGAAAATGTTTTTAAAGTAAGAGTAAGTTTAATCAAACGATGGGATGAGAACAACAAAAATGTTTTGATGATATGATGGCTGAACGGATGAACTAAAACCCTTGAAAACCTACTACTAGCTTAAGAGACAATGCAAAGGTCTATTGCATTGTATGGCATGGACAAACAACGACAGAAGCAAAAGAGAAATCGTATCGCAGATGTACCTACGTGCTAGCAACAGCTTATTATTTTTAAAAAAAACACATGCATTGTCAAGTCATCTATAATGTTGAGAATCGGAATTGAGAAACAGTTGTTGTTGTTGTATATTTATGCATTAATGTAGTAATGTAGAATTTCTCCCATATCTCCCTGTGAGATTTTTGCTCCTCTTCTCGTGCCTTCTGTACTTTATTCAATAAAATACCAACACCAGCTACCCAACTAACCAACCCAACGAACAACATTTTTATCATTATCACTCACCAACCACATGAAAATGAAATTTATACGCACTGTGAGTACCTAAGTATTGTTATTGACACTCACAAACTATGCATGAGTAGCTTTAACTAGTAAGTTCAAATCTAGTTTTCAACCAGGTTGTCCGTCAGGAAAATACAATATTGTTTGGTAGGTATATTCTTAAAAAACAAAATATTTCAGGATTTCGTGGAATTATCTGACAAAAGTTTTCCGAAAACACATTCCGAATCATCTTCTAGTTTAAGGTCTTTGACTATAGAGCTACAAGTCTCTTTACAAGTACCCTTTATAGCCTCAGGAATATAGTCAATTAGGAGAGAAATTTGAACAGGTGTGCTGAGTTTCCCAATACTATTTATTAATTTATTACAGTATACATACATACTTTTTTACAGGATAAGTGCCGGTGATTATCTACCATTTTTGCTTCCGCTTTTATCTTACACCGATTTACATGCAACAAACAATTTGTTTGTGAAATACATGACAGCAGCATGACACATTGTGAGACAAAGAAGCTCTGACACATCAGTAAACATAACATAACCTCCATAGATATGTATTTATCATGAAGCGGCAGTAAACTAAATGCACTTTGTTGTCCTTTAATAACATGCGCTGCAATTTTATGTTCCTGTGCAGTACAAAGTACAGACTATACTCTAACTTGTCCATCTTCCATTTTATTCCAAAACTCTGAAAAAAATAATACGTAGGTAGCTACATAAAAAATTACCAAAGCTAAACTGAACAAAAACACTGTTGTTGTTAAAAGACTTTGTGTGCCGCATGCACTGCGTATTAACAGTGTAAATGAATATATTTCAAATATTTTCATAAGCTGCAATATTGCATGACGAAAAGTATATCGCTATAATATTATATGAGCTACCACCGCTATAACACGAGCGGACCAAAAATGAAACATAGTATGACTCAAAATACTTTGTGCCCATATCGCATGGTTTTGTTTTCGGCCATCATGACCTAATACATTTCCTATTTAATGATGCTACAACTCCCTACTACTCCCATTCCATCCCTATCTATATTCTATACTCACTCACCGGACTTACCGATATGAAATGTACTTAAGCACTACTCCAAGTTCAAATTCCATAACCCAATTTTTTATAATTCACATAATATATTTAATACAATGACACAACAACATTTGAAACTGGGTCGTTTCTATAAAATATGTACTACGCTCGAATAAATTACTTGTTTTAACTTACTTTGTGTTTTGTAGAATATTCTTTATATTATATTCCTATCTTAGATTCTGCGATGACGTTACTTTTTGGTATTACTTCACTTCACAGTGATCTCGAACAAAAACGATTAAAGACGAGTAGACAAATTAAAACTTTAAATTACACTGCATGTCACACGAATCCAAATTTATTTTCAACTATGTTTACTTTACGAAAGTGTTTGTCTGAGGAAAGACTGATACTGTTTCAAAAATTTTGGATTATAAAAATATGAGAGAGAAATTATCACCAACGGACCTTCGTACCGTTCTCCAATTTTGTTTGGTTGTATTCAAGTGCATGTGCATAGGTAAGCCATAATAGTAAAAGCATCATGCCAATGGAACAGAGTCTCCCGTAACAAAGGTAAAAGAGCAAACAATGATGGAATAATGGAAACAGCAAAGTAGGAGTGAATATCAAATAGGTACACAAAAAAAGATGTGGATTCTCCCTGTATACACACTAGTACGCACGGAATGTATATATAGAGCAATGCAAATAGGTCGGAGGGGTTGTTTGTTGAGGTAACTGAAAAACATGTACCCACTAGTTGTTTAGTTGCAACTTGCAACGGACGGACATAATATAACAATAGGGAATGGAGTATAAGAAGCTCTAATAACATACTTTGTTGTGTGTGAGTAGTAATGAAAATAAATTACCAGCTACTCGGTCTAAACTAGCAACTAATATGTGAGTACTACCACCACCATACTGTTGGTGGTAGACTTTGCGTATCGTATTGCATTATTAATGCTCGTGTATCATACAAAATACCCTTGTCTTCATACTTAACATGAAAATGTTTTGTGGAAAAAAAAAATCTTTGTATATTGGATACCACTTGTCATTCCATGCCACCACTGTTGAAGATACACAAATCCAGAGAGACAAGAGAATACAAAAAAAAAGATGAGAGATGAGGACTACGGACGAACAGGAGCGTTTCCTGTCCCTGTCAACCTTTTTTGTAAAACGTATTAAAGCTTCAGATTGTAAAGTAACAAGAACAAGCCGAAGCAACTGTGTTGGTATTTCTTTGTTAAGGTTGAATGGAGGGAGGTAGAAGCGCCCATTAAATAAAATATTATGCATATTATAATTATTCAAATTTCTCTGCTGCTTGTAGCCAAAAAGAATGACAAGATATGCTATTAACCATTAACAAAGTTTTTTCAACTTTATGAGACAACTTTCGCCAAAGCAATACAGAGAATGTCGGCCGGCGCGTCAAAAAGGCGTTATATCCAAGTGCCATATACTACAAAACGAATGTCTATAATTGTGAAATGTGGAGGGAGGGACTTGTCGACTTGTCATGAAAAGGAAACGTGTCACAGTCACATTAAAATGTCAAGCCGTGGCTTGAGACGACACCTATCTGAAAAAGCTTTATTCTTCAACAACGTATTCAGAGCTACCTACACTTTGTTGTCACGCTTGCTGCTTGCTTACAGATATACATGGTGCATAGCAAAATCATCTTGTGAAAACTAGTCTAAAAACATTTCTAACTTTTTTTTTATCCGTTCCTTTTAAGACACTTTCAAGCTTAGAGTATAAAATCTGTTTTGTCTTTCCCTATAATTAATTCACAATGGTAAACCAATATCACCTAAACCACATCGTGATACAATCATTATACAAGCAAACTATTATTTTTTATATTATGTAACTTCTTTTGCGATAATTACGACCGACCAATTTCGTGAGATGTGTGTGATTTATGGTTAATGGGTAAACCTTCTGGCATTCAAGTTTCATAAATTATAAGATAATCATTCATTTATATGACCAGTAGTAGCAGAGAAATGATACTTTCCAACTATGTAATTAGCACTTTTTAACCGCAACTATCTCATTGTGCCATGAAACTAATGGAAAATTAATTCCGAGGACATTTTATTAGCATTTACTGGAGATGAAAAATCGAGTCCAAATTTGAGGTATAAAAGAGAGGCTGCAATGCGGTAAGTTTTAGGTACTTTCGGAAGCGAAAAAATTGAAAGAATGTACATACGTAGACATAGACATGGACTAAGAGTTCAACATTGTTGCTGAAACTTACTAGATGGAATGTAAAGAAATGTAGGCAACATGTCTACGATCATTACTATCTTTTTTTCCTTCTTTTATAGTAGCACATATGTACATTATACCTATAAATACTACTTCCAGGAAAAAAGTTCAAACATGCTGTTGGGAAAGTCCTAAACGGAATTCTAGTAAATATTCATTTGACAAAACTACAAACATATTTTTACATCCCCTTGGAATACAGCATAGCCATAGCTGGCATACTTTTTCTTTTACAAGCTCATTCCAAAAATGCTAAAACAGGACAGGAAACGGACACATACGAACGAACATTCCTAGAAATGCTAAAACTAAAGATCACCTATGCTTTCACTTTTGCACTATCTAATATCACACAATATGCTTATTATGTACACTTTACTCACTTGAGTAATAATGAAATGAAAGCAACGATAAAAATAATTAATTTGCTTACCTTTTATTTTTTAGAGTGAAAGTCGCCAGGTACAGGCCATGTGTAAAATGTTAATTTTAACCAAACGTTGACACAAACACAAGATTAAAGTACAGGGTAAAATGAAATCACTGAAAAACAGCCTTTTAAGAATCGTCTCTTTTTCAGAATGTGTTTTTCTTCGTTTTTGCTATAATGTTTAGATGAAAGGAAAAAAAATTCGTTTACAATGTGAAATTGACTTACTTGGCTTGAGAATATTCAGGAAAAGTTGCATTTCCTCGCTCAACTCGAAGGCTTCTGTGTCCAATTCAATTTTTTGTTCGGGCTGGAAAACTTGCGTTTCACGGTCTGGCTCTTCAACCTCTTTGGTAACTGACTCCGAGTCAGCTTTCACCGTCGGCTTAATTTCAAGAACTTCAATCTTGGAACTTCCACTATCAGATGCAGGAGTGCCAGACTCCTCCATGGATTCCGGAATAGCCTCGTCGAATTCCTGCAGCTCCAGATTCCTGTCAGGTTCAGTCTGTGCTTTCTCCATCTCGTCTGCGGGTGCATCTGTTTTGGAAGATGAATCCTCGCTTTCATAAAACTTGGGAGCCTGCATTTCATCCAAAGAAGTATTCATGATCATAGAACTCGTCATTGTAGAAGCTAGTGGTGCATCTCCCAACATTGCTTCTGCTTTGGCAGAGAACGGTGTAATGGATGCTATTGGCTTGTTAGTGTAAACAGTCGCAGTATATTCCGTATCTGCAACCTGCTTAAAGTCAATTTTTTCATCAATGTCCAGAGAATCACTATCAAGATCTTTCGGAGGCTGTTGTGAAAACAGTCCCGATTCTGTCATTTCAGACGGAAGCGATGTTACTGGAGCAGACATGTCACCATCTACCCCACTAAAATCTCCTAGAATATTTTGAATTTCATTAGGTGAAATGGATTTGACACTATTTTTGGAAGATGATGGAAGATCATCCAGGTCCATTAAAGACTCATCCAATGGATGATCTTTCTGGGGAGATTCTTTCAGTACTTCTAAAGAGTCAGATAACTTATGTGATAATGGCTTTGATAAAGAGTCTTCATCAAACTCATCATCAATTTTGTCATCATATGAAGCATGAATAGGGAAGTCGTTGGAAGCATGTGTACTATGGAAGCCAACCTGGAACAATGTGAAGAAAGATGACCACACGAAAAAAGCAAACATTAGTGCTTTTAGTCTGAAAACATTGCGTTCCAAATTTCTAAAATTGTCAAAGTTTAAATTCAAGTACAGAGATCTGAAAGAGAGTATGTACAAAATATGTAAAGTACTTGCTTACAAGCATGTCAACAAGCTAATGAAAACATAGAGAGAATTATACTGAATTTAAAGAAGCGCCCCAACAAATTGAAATAAATCCAGGAAATGATCAATAATCAAGAAAAAGCAAGCAGAAATTTCCCAAAATGTGAGCAGGGATCAATACGTAGTTTGGAAATAAGCACTGCAACGCGCAGTAGCTGTAGTAGTAGAAAGTAAATTACAATACTAAACTCACCACAGACATTTAAGTATAAAAGCCTTGAAAATGTTGTGTTCTACTTCCACTTTAACGTTCTCAGACAGAAAGAGACAGTTTCATTGTAAAATCAGATAGGCTTGCATCCAACATTGTGTATATGTATGCACTAGCAAGATTTGAGTGAAAAGTTTCCTACCGACAACACCAGATAGCATGAAATACCAGAAAGTATGAATGGATAGATAGAGTAGGTGAAAACGAACGTGAGCAGTGCAGGCAGATTAGATAGCGAGAGCAAGAGACTGACTTTTGAGAGAGCTGCTTGTAGTCTTCTTAAAGCACTAACTATTGATATAAATAGACAAAGGAAAGTGTTTTTATGAAAATGGGCATTGTGATTGTGCTGCTGCTGCACCAAATGGTTGAATTATTGTTTCAATAATGAATAAAGTTTAACTGCTTAGTGGCAGTAACAATAAATAACTAGAGTAATACTAAAATGCATGAGTGATTTTAAAAAGAGGTGTTATATGGTTGTGTCCATTTGCGTAATTTATGGAGTAGTGAAAAGTTATGGATACAGTATGATGATAAGAATGGTTTAAGTCTCTAATGTGCCAGCCGACAATTGCCTATAGCTCTAATGTATGTCAACCAAACTGTAGAATTGGAGGTTTATCAGTGAATGCGCTCAACTGATAAAATCTAATCACCTCGAAACAAATCCACTCGCCAAATTCTAAAATTACCTGGCTTTCACTACCCTTATTATTAAATTGTCATGTTATGTCATCATACGGATTATGGTATTGTAGTTTCGTTATGAACGTGTTGCGTCATTATTTTTATGACATGTAAAAATGATAATAAAAATTGCAACCAATCATATCCTGGCATTAGCAAACCATTCATAATAACAATTAATAGAAACGACTGACTGATAACATGAGCCTTTACAAGCTTCTACTATTAAAATGTAAAAATTGGAGCATAAAATTACCGATTCATAGTCAGATGTAATAGAATGAGGTGGAACTGGAGGTGGAACCTCTTTCTCCAATTCCCATGAGTGCTTAGGAATGGGAGGTGGAATATCATCATCATCGCCGTGATCCAATACTATATTTCGAGATGGTGGAAGATCTCCTCCTCCAAATTCTTGAGGATGCTTATTTTTCTCTCCTTCTAGCTTATTCTTTTCATTTAAATCTGATTCGTTGTCGAACGTTTTCGTTTCTCGGCGTGTGTATTCTTTTTCAGCTATAAAATCAGGATCATATCTCTCTTCAACTTCTACTGGCTTGCTCGGGCAAATCATTACTTCCGGTTCAGATTTTCCAATAACTTCGTCTTGATGTGTGGTAACTAGAGGACTAGGTGGCTTAAAGCAGGGTGTTTCGGGTAGTTTAGGGGAATTGTCTGCTGGCACAGACGTAGTAATAGGACTAGGTGGCTTAAAGCATGGACTCTCTGGAAGCTTTGGTTCTTCAAATTCCATGGGTGATGCGGATGAAAAAAATGGATCATCATCAACGAGATTAGACAACTCAGACTCTGGAAGTGTATGAACACTCATAATTTCTTCCTTTGGGATCGCCGGAGGCACTACTTGATCATCTTTAATAGAAGTTTTTGCAGGAGACTTATCAAGACCAAGTAAATCATCCGTAAGTAAACTGTCTGGTGAAATGTCACCTCCAAAGTTGTTGGCTTGATCTAACAAATCTTGAAGAAGTTTTGTATCGCTTCCTTCGCCCTCAGTCTTACCGTTAACCTTTCCAAAAGAAATCTCTTCGGTCTTTGGGGGCTTGTCTTTTTGATTGGTACCATTTAGGTTGAGACCAAATGGATCATCGTCGTCCCCGAGAAGATTTACCGATTGAATGTTGCTTGTGACGTTACTAATGTCGGCCCGAGGTGGGATTTCAGCATTTGGGCTGTCAAGATCCTGTGGAGAGACTGACATTCTATCCTTGTCAGCGCTGGAAGATCCACCGGGAGGAATTTCCTGGAGAAAAGTAGACAGTTCTGAATGCTTTTTGTCCAGTTCTTTCAAAAGATCATCCTCTAATTGTGCTCCCTCCATGTGCTGAAATGGTGCATCACTCACAGCTTTCTTTGCTGGAGACGATTTTGGCGATATCGTCTCCCCGCCTCCTTGAGATTGAAGCCCATGCGATTGGGCAACAAATTCGTTGATGTCCATTTCAGTTTCAAATTATACAACTGCAATATTTATATGTAAAACAAACTTTATTGAATTATTCTCACAATGTTTTTTATCAATTTTCCCATATTTTTATAGGCCATTTTATTTTAAAACATTTTTCTTAATATCTTATTATACATACGTAGTGGTTATAAGATGACTGTGTAGAATTACAGAACGAATGACCGAACGCTAACACTGTTAAAATTAATGACTCTTTTTTTCTTAACTATTTTGCAATGTTTGAAATGTTTTTTTTCAAGCGTCTTAAATTAAAAATAAACCGTTTCAATGAGAAAGTAGCTGCCACCAATCAACACAACACTGCAACTGCAAATAAATAAAATGATGCTTGCAAACCGCAACAACTACGCCAATGCAATGAGTGAAAGGATGATGATAAATGTGTAAAATTGAAATGTACGTAGTACTCCTTATTTCATATCCACGGCTACGACGACTCATGCAACTTCATGTACCTTTTTAATACTTTTGCAGCATGTACGTATGTATAGGCATGTTTGTCTTTGTGCTTATATTGACTGTGTGTCCTCTTCTCGTCATACTACGCTGAAAATTACAAGGCAGCTCTTTCTTCCAAAAACTTTTAAAGATTTTACAACTCAACATAATATCATCATCAACATCATCGCACTATATGCTACAACAACGACGAGTGTGCATTGCAAGTGCAAGTCGAGTCAGCTTAAGAAGAGTCACCGCACAGTCATCATAATTTTAATATTCATCTACGTACACAACACAGGTATTCATTCTCACACACAACGCTAACGTTTTAAAACACCAAACTAAACGATGCGATGATGATGCGAGGAACAAGATGTGTAATAATAATCGTTTTATGGGATAAAACACACGTACATTTTTTTGTCAGTCAGTGCAATAGTGGTCGTGCACAGAGCATGACAATAATAATATTTCTTCCTTATATAAAGGTTTCGCAAGACACAATACCAGTGATAAATGTCGAGTTAGAAAAAAGAGATGAGGTATAAAACAGCAATTTTATTCTCTTAAAGTAAATCTGTTCACTTGTACATCACCATTTTTGCTGAAAGAAAATATGCAGATACTACTATTTTACTGTGAAAACATCACCGTTTTTTTTACACGTTATTGTCTGTCTCTTTTGACAAAAATTTGTATTTGTAACGCCACAGGCGTTTTACATGTATTTGCTTTTTACTTTACTTACACCACCACACACTATTCCAAATAATCACTCAAAAAGAGAACGGAACGGAAAACGTTTAGAGATTGAATACAATGCACAACAAAAAACTTACAATGAGGCTGAGTAAGGTGATATATAGGGATAGGGATGGGATTATAGGATAGTAAAGAAAGAAAATACATCCACCATGAATATTTATTTCAGTGAACTGATGCATGCATACCGTGATAAAGCCGCAAGAGGAAAACGTGAGTCACACTCCATGCAAAATATTTTTAATGCTGAATTAGAGCTCATCCCAATTCAAATTCTCCATCTAGCTACCACGTAGCCTCATTTATTAAAAGCAAAGACTAATAATGTGCAAGTACATCTAGTACCATGCACTTATTATTACTACAGCTTCTAGCTCAACAATCATTCATTTCTACAAAGAGCTTTCATGCATGTATGTATGTATGTCACAGTCAGCGCTATCATATACCCAAATAGGAGGAGTGGAAGAGCGAAAAAAAAATGTGTGCTTACAAGAGTCTAAATTACTAGAGCTCTTTTTATTCATTAGAGTTACTATTTATGAACCACAACAACAACAACAACAACAACAGCATGGAGTGAATGACTAATGAATAAGTACGGGGTTTTTTAAGCTGAAACATCGACATCACGTAGTAAATACATCGCACATCCGACAAGCAATTATTGTCTAAATGTAAAATCCGCATAGGTCTAGTCTACATTCCTTTTATACAGAACATGTATATACACTTTGCACGCCAGTACAACAACAATTATGACTTTGGTACATTTCACCGAAATTTTATATTGCGTTACTATCTTCTATCTTCATACCTTCGCTGTTACACCTTGGAACGGAGTAATCATGTTCTCTCTGCTATTTTTTTTACCTTCCGATTCCAATCAAAATAAAAGCTACCAAAAGTGGATGAGCTATTATTTTGTAGCAAGAGTGGTGTAGTGGTGGGAAGAAAAATAGATAATGCAATAATAATACAAGAAACCGGCAAATTCATCATCATTTAATATAGCTCACAAAGTGCACATACATACTTAAATATAAAAACCATGCGTTATATGAAGAGAACCATGACTGATTATCAAAATGAGCAGGCACAAAAACCAGTCAGTGAACTACAACAAAACTACATGCATCAACACAATGAAAATTCTCTTTTTCTATAGAAAACTCACTAAATTTATATCCCTACATATCTTATCCTGTAAAGGCAAAATCCACTCAAAATATAGGTTGTAAAATTACTAAGCATTCTTTGTGATAGCCATTTGCATGTAAGCTAAAGGAAGTTTAGAAAGGTAAGCATTTAATATTTCTCCCTCAAAACCCAGAGATTTGCCTAAAAATAATATTAAGCATGTAGGAAATGCCTGTAGTTTTGAGCTTATTGAATTGTCCGCAAAAGACTTGTACTAATAAAAAAATGAACTGCCTTTTGTATGTACTTTTATACCTATCTTCACGATTGTGTCGGTGGGATGGTATGGTGGTGTACAACAAGACATTAACTATCTTGTTCAGGTATAAAAAGGAAAAGCCAGCCATAATATACAACATTTGATTTTATTCTCTGATGATGAGGAAAAACATTCCATCGTGCTTCCCAAAAAAGGTTTTCTGCATGTCTGTGCTTTTACCTTTCCTGTCTTGAAGTGGCTTGGGCATCTTGAAAAGAAAAACATTCGTCATTTATCAACACATTGCACGTCAAACTCTCTTGTTAAATATGCCTACTTGCCGTAACATAATCATTGGAATGAATACTATAATAGGCATGCATATTTTTTGTTCGTAGGAGTTTGTTTGCAAATTGGGAGTCTTTCTACATGTTACCAGATGCCACACATACTTTTCGGCTACTTATTTATGCGATTCAAGATGATAGAAAAAGAATCATGATGCTATTTTTTACTAAAGAATACGATTACGACAGATGCGCATACGTTATACGTTACAGCAGCCAAATGTAAGAAAATGGCTTTACTATCAACACTGGTCTGTGGCCTAAAATGCAACTACCAAAAAAGCAACGTCAGTAAACAGTGAACGTATAGATGAAGACCATATTATAGGAAACAGTTTTTGAGACATACACACTTGAGTTCTTCAAGGTGACTCTACTTTTGGTTCTGCTTATTGCACTACTTCACATTATATGCTTTATGCATCGTTGGTTATAAAAGAACATCTATGATTTTTATGATTGAATGGAATGGATGTATAAATTGATGCTTAAAACTAATTAGAATTGCAAATTGCTTTGAATACTAATTACAACAATGAAAGTGTTCAGAGTCTGAACTTCAGAAAAATAAAAGTAATTGAAGCCTGCCTGTTTGTGTCAAAAAAATGAAACGCAATATTTGACATCTTTCTTTAGTGCGCGCTGATTTATTTTGCACAGTCGTCCTCGCAAAAAAACTGAATTATGTTACACTATACAACGCTACACAAATTTTTCCCAACCAAGTCATCTTTGAAAAAATTATTCTCAAATTCCAATGTCATTTAAATTAGGTACATTATAAATAAACTCACTGATTGATTTTCCCAAAAGTGTTGATGATGAATGTCCAAGGATCTATTTGGCCACACTTTTCACTGCTGCTGCCGCTGCAAAGTGCTACGTACAACGAGTATTTTAAAGGTATTATTATCTGTTCCGCTTTCACTTCCTAATGTGCATGTATATAAGGTTCACAATCAACAGTACATACTTTTACAACATTCATAAGAGAAATATCTCACAATAAAGTGGTTTTTGGCTTGATGTTGTGTCTAAACATAAAGTTAAAGTCAAAGGTTATCATACAGAGTTTCACTTACTTCTCTCCTTTACTATTTAGACACAACAGTAAAATGCAGTGAAAAGTGTAATCTTTAGATTACAAGTTAGGACAACGGAAGAGAAAGAGAGAGAGAGGAAGAGTGTCAATTGGAGTGGTGGTAGAACAAGATATATAATGGTAGAGTATATTATAGTGCTGAGAATAATGGCTGATAAGCATTAAAATCTCTTGCTTCTGCTCACATTCTTTTGTATCTATTTCACACAAAATATTCTGCTCTCAATAAAGGAATACAAAAGACAGAGCAACAGCGACGAATCTTTCTTTCGGCTTTCACAATTCAGGTGAAAGAGCTGAGAGCTGATACACAACACAGGAATACACAATGTCATACAAGAATACTTTCACACTGCCTGTTATATATGAAAAAAAGGAAAATCTGTATACAGCATAATATATTAAATGTATGGTGCATGCACTATGCACATAAAGAAGTAACATCTCTGCTCAAAACTAGAAAACACCAAAAAACACGGTTCGACATTGCATTTTCTTTCACTCTCGTCTTCACTGTGCACACACGGCGCAATACGGACAAGGAGGCAGCTATTTTCCTTTAGACAACTCAATAACAGTCATCATTATAAGCGTAACGCTAACTTGATATACCATGGCCATGACATGATGATGATGATGGAAACACCGAAAATACTGTGCTGGTTGGTTTGCATCTTCATTGCATGTTGCACGAAACGGATGAAAAGGGAAAGGAATGAAAGCTGTTAGCCGTTGTTACCATACGGAAAGCAGGAAAGTATTTGAAGCTCTTACACTTACAGGAACTATCTAGTACCTTGTACCAGTAATCTAACTAAACATTACATGCATTCACTGCACGCTACTTGGCATTTCCAGTGCAGTCATAGTGGTGGGGAAACATTGGAAATTTTGATATGCATTTGCTTGTGTTTGTTTCACTTTTTCACTATCTTGAGGGAGACGAAAAGCACTTACACATGTTGAAACAAACATGAAGTGTAACAGCCATGTTTTTATAATATTTGTGCAGAGTAAAAATCGGTAGTCTAGGGTCCGGATTTTGTGGAGCTCATTATATAGCCAATAATAAATGGTACATACATGCATATACGTATTTTATACACCAGCTACATAAATATAATGCAATAATTCCAACAAAAAATATGTTTGGAAACCATGTAGCATGTACATACATGGGGCTGCGATATGGTAATGAAAAGTGACTCTCTCTGCTTTTGCTTTTCCCACAACACTTTTCTCTTTAAATGAACGTGAGTGACTGGAAGTAGTGCATATCACGGCACAGTTTCTTATAGTGCTATATATACACAATTAATAATAGGATAATCCACTTACTGTGCGTAGCATGTTTTATATCATTTTATTATACATAACTGTCAGTTGCATGGTCAGCAAGTCAAAAACGTTTCCAATAGGAAAGATAACAACGACTTGTGTAAAGTCAGAGAAGAAACTATCGAAAACGTTGATGTAACGATGTTGAGAAAAGCC
>JAHZMZ010001003.1:0-10017 GCA_027743805.1 Lepidocyrtoides sp. E14
CTATACTTATTTTATATACTGTATATTTGCGTGTATGTAAGCAATATATAAAATGCATAATATAATATTTTTCAAAGCAAAGAAAGATTTCGCACAAAGATTAAAAAGCTAGTTTTTCCAAGAAGGTAAAATATATATTAGGTACATCGTCATCATAATCATAATGTGCTGGTACAACTGTAGCTGCTTTTTTTGCGTTAAAAAAGCTTTAATTTCATGGACTTAAATATTTATTTCTGGTATGTATAGAAGTATTAAAAGTAAATTTCCTATTGCTACTATGTATTATATTACAAAACATAATAAACTTTCACAAACTGACAAGCACGCAAACGGACGGAATACCTAGAAAGACAAAAAAATCACGAAAAAATGGTTCCATCAAAATGTTCTTTTTAAATACATGAATACTCTCAGGTAGATACTTTACTTGTCTTACGATTATGACTCTAATCTCTAAACTGCAAACCTCACTTCTGTATGCTTGTTCTTGCTAGTTAAATAAATCCGAAAATGTAAATAATCGGAACAAATTTTGCAGTAAAAATGTGCTTGATCCATCATGCATGTATATGGTTTATAGATTTAATCTTGTAGCCGGAGAGTATCTGTATTATAATGCTTATACCTAATCTAATGAAATCCAGTCTGGCAACTTCCTAAATTCCTCTGTTCCTTATCGTATAAAGTACAATAAATATTACTGCGTGATACTATAAAAAATAACAACCTTCATTTTTTTATTGTGATCTTTTTATGCAAAACTTTCGTTGTATTGAGTCATAGAACAAAACACTATAATCTTGCAGGTTATATGTATAGGTATGTATATGTTTGTGTCGAATGGATAGTTTTGGACGTATGGTTTGACAACACCAATGCATATCAAGTTTTAAGCTTTTGTAAAGCTTACTTTCAAACAACCATTAAAAATAGGATATTTGATAATGTACTTTTCGTCATAAATTCATTTCTGCGGATTATCTTGACCATATACACTACTTATTATTATGTCCATTTTGCTAGTGTGTGGCGGAGATTAAAAAGTCATTTTTTTCTCAACATAATCATTACCGTCGCGTCGTCATCATCATCATCATCAACTTAATCTGTCTCTTGATACATTATATTTCAACTTCATCATGGTATGAACACCGTCTAAAGGAGCAATAAAAAGCATATATATCTCCTTTCACTTTTAAAAACACTTTCTGAAAAATTATACAAAAAAACGAGTGTAAAAAACATGGAAAAATGCATTAACTTTAAAAAAGAGAAGAAAATATAATGCAAGAGAATACTTTCGAGTGATACAAAATGTGAAAAATCATGCTACACATTAACTACTACATGTAAAAAATCTTTATATATGGTCATTTCTGCGGTAGAATCATTTCCGGCATTTCTGGACCCGTTGATCCATCCGCGGGTGAACGGACGACAAACACAGCAGTGGGTCGTCCGTTAAATGAATACTTGCCCCCTGAAATCACTTGACCTTTGTTTTCAGAGGAATTCTCTTGTTTAGGCGGCTTCTTTTTCTTTGGGTATTCAATCTGATGTGGTCGTCCATTTGAAAGAAATTTTAGAGGAAGAGAAATCACATTTTGGGAAGGTTGTTCAGTTGACATGTCCTGGTCCAGAGAGGGAATCATAAAACCACTACCGCTACCTCCTATTGGTGCACCAGCTGCCATCATAACTATAATTCAATAAAAAAGAAGTTGTGTGACAAATATTGTGACAGTAATCACTCAAGAATGATTAGAAATTACACTTCAAAAATGACAGTAAAAATAAAATGGATGTTTTCACAGATGCAACAAGTTTTTCGTTTTAATCCTCTAGCAATAAAAGTCATCTTACTAATTACCAAACACTTGAAATGCATAAAAAAGTTATAATATTACATATGTGCTTGTAGATCAGTGAAGAAGAGTCGATGTGGTATAAAAATTTTCAAAACATTGTTCTTAATGAACTAGCGGAACACAGTTTCTCGCTTGTGGCAGTGCATCAACCACACCTTCGAAATTTGTTTCTTCAGACTTGAGCGCATAAAATATTTATTGAAAATTGACAGCTCTAATTTTTTACATGGTTAGGATCATTTAAAAGATTTAACTAAATGCTATCTGCACAGCCAATTCATGACCCTAAATTAATTGTTCGGGTTTTCCTGGCGCATATCCATCATTTTGCATTAGTACATATTATACGTAGATTCGATGAAAATCACTAGTTTACCTTTCCTTTTACAAGCTTTGACCAAATTAAGTATGGTATATGAATTTCAAATTTGGAAAACTACATGGGTATCATCAAATAGTAATGGCTCATGCTTCCTACTTTCTACTATGATTAGTAGTGTGCTGAAAAGTTGCGATGGTCATTAAATTAAATGTTCGATTTGACACAAAGTTCTTACACCGTTAAAACACCTGAGATGAGACAAGATAAGAAAGAAATATGTACGCTTTTTCAGATTAGTAGCATTCTTTTCCCATTTTTGTGATTCACAAGCAAATAAATTCAAATGCCATCACAGAGTACAAACAACATAAAACAATTTTATGCAACAAAGTTCTTTTCAGCTTTTGAATTATGTATGGGCTGTGGCGACGAGTGCTGGCTACTGTGTTTGTTTACTCACACTGAAAACGCATTGACAAAACTGCTGCGCCCAATTTCAACTTTTCATATCATAAACCATAAAAAACTAAAACTGCAAAAGACCGATGACTAATAAATAAGCAGTACTCTATTTCTTTCGCTTAATATGGCTAACATGTCCTTTTAGGTTGGTTATGTTGAGCACTTGGTGACTTATCGATTTGGTACAGCTCCCGCTAGGTCATATGTATATGCATGTTATTTTTTCTTACTTTGGTGCGTGTGGTGGTAACGAAAAAGATGAATGCATACTTTAAAAATTAACTGTAATAAGTAAATGAGCACAACTACAAGGATACGATATTATGTATGGTATATATAACATAAAAAAAGTCAGTACAACCCGGAATTCGTTATTGCTTTAAGGCTGCTACTTTGTAAAGGTTATGTAAGTTTGAACTTTAAACATTTGAATAACAATAAGAACAGAAAGAATATTCAGATATTACGACTTCCTCTATAGCAGACGAGTTCAAATCTCTTACGAAAGTATTCTTCAAATAGAAGCGACGTGATATGTGGTATTATGAACAATGTGAGGGTCGACGCAAACCTTGGCAGGTGTCTGCCACTTGTAGCACACACACAAACATTAACTCTTTTTTATGTTTGGGATTAGAATTTAAAAAGAGAGAACCTCCTTGGAGTAGTAGGTGATTGTTTGGTGATAAAACGTGAGAAAAAGTGATAAGCTAATGAGCCAAAATGCGTATGCAAGTGTTGCAATAAAATCTGGCATTAGCGAAAGCAAAATAATGCGTATAGTCAAGAGAAAATTGAGTACACACGTTTAAAGCTTTTATATGGGGTTTCATATTACTGTTTACTAGTGGCAGTCAGCAGAACAAATTTTTAAACTTTATGAAAAAAACACTTTAACGAGTGTATCATGATCAATAGTGATAATACAGATGCATAGTATATACGCAGTCTTGCATTTCAGTATATCAGCGCTTTGCAGAGCTCATAATAGAGGATGCGCTGTAAGTAAACTCTCAAATAAACGCAGTCTCCCTAATAGACGCAGCTGGGACATAAAATTCAGCTGCTACTTACGAATGTTTGTCAAGAGTTTCACAACAGACGCTGCTCTTAAATATCGCAGTCCTATAACTTGTCCAAAATTACCAAAAACATCACAAATAGCCGTAAATTTGTACTAGAAACTGTTCATACATTTCCAAAAAAGCAGTTGCTGCATACATTGGGCTTAAGCAGACTCGTAAATCAAAGAAAGCTAAAAAAAGGAAACCCATTCTATCACATTGGTATAATCAGGGGGAATATGAGACGAGATCAGCAAAAGCATTTTTTTAACATTTTGTTACATTTCGGTTAAAATATTTTTCATTTAATTTACTGATTCACTACTCCATACAAAAAAAAAACAGATAAATTACAGCAAAAGCTCTAAAACGCAATATTTGTAATGTTTTTTCATCTTTGGTTTCCAGAATAGAGATAAATCGCGAAACGGTTTTTCTGATAATTTATTCTGCACAGATTTACTATGACATGAATAGTAAGGCATACACTATATGGTGCCGCAGTGGTTTATATATGCTTCACATGCGAAACTCGCTTCTTCAGAATCAAAATTTTGCTGTTTATTACCGTTTATATCAGCTATCATAGTACCGGTGGGTCAGCCAGCGTACTTATGTAGTAAAAAATATGATTCTTAATGAATGAATCAATCTTCACAATTCACAGCATGAACGACAAAAATGACTGTATTAAAACACCAAATTCCTGCTGACTTTCAAAAAATCACTGGACTTCCCAAACCGGCACTCTTTGAATGAATGAAGCATTATTGTCTGCTTACAAAAATATATTTAGCAAGTACAAGTTTGAAATAAAAGACAATAGGTGAAAACTTCAAATAAAGCAAAACACGGCATGTAGGCCAGTATGCATAAAACTGTATTTGACAGTATTCAGTGTCCTTCTGAATGAAAGCGATTTCTATTCTTTTNGTATTTGACAGTACTCAGTGTCCTTCTGAATGAAAGCGATTTCTATTCTTTTGTTTTACTAACATACAATCAACATAATATGTGCTATGTAAAACAATAGGCACGACACAATCCAAAATCGCACGGGGAAATTTTGCAGAGATATTTTATTACTAATGCAATCGGCATCTCCCATGTTTTAAAAAACCTACTCCGATTTGTATGTAGGTTTCAATCCAATCCACGAAATTGCGGATATTTCAAACCAAATATGGCTTGGTATGGTCTTTGTTCATATTCAATATGTCGGTTATTTATATAATGTCAACAATTTAAATATTTTATAGCAGTGAATTATATATAGCTAATATTGTCTAGCAAGACGTATTTACTACGCATTAATAATACGTAATATAGCTATTGTTTTGTATCCTGTTGCAATAAAACATGCATCTAGCCCATAACAATCCAGCTTTCTTTGAATAATAAAAAAAATGCCGCTCCACATCAAAGAAAAGTAGCGTAAAAGAAAAATCATGAGAAATAAAATGGTAATAAAAGATTGGAATAATAGTAGCGTGTGCGCATAAATTAGCAATACACACAGGAGGATAAAAATTTGCTTCTTCTGGGAGGTCAACTCTTTTGGGTACTGGTTTTTCTACGTAGGCACCGTCAGCTATTTATTATAGTACATTTCGTCTATAAAAAGAAGAGTAATTGCTTGCTTAATAAATGTTTTATTTAAAATTCATGGTATTTATTATGTAAATAATGTGGCAAAACCGACATGGTGGCTGTATAAATTTTGTTTACCTTTTGAACTGCATTCAGGAGATTTCATCCATTTTTTATTTACTAGTATGCATATTATTATAAAAGACCTATTATCGAGGGTTTCATGTCGAGAATTATGCTTTCTTTCCAAGTTTTTTTGTTACACAAAAAATACTTGAAATTCAATGCTGGCATACTAAATGCATATTTCTACTCTCTCAGGAATGTTAAATCGTTTATAAAACAATTATTTCTTAGAATAAGCTGCCCAACTTAACTTCTTTTTGTTCTGAGTTCTCTGGCACGTACAACAAAACATGCATTTCATGCAACCAGGGAGCGACTCACACACATGTTTACATAAGCTTTGATTTTAAAAAACATTTTTGCTTCGCCCCATTTATATTTCTTAAAAAAAGCTGCATAGGTAAATGACGACCTTTACGGTTTGCTGCCGAGAGAGCAATGCTGTTAGTTTCGTGTTCTTTAGTTATGTACATGTATGTTTCTATAATCATTACATCATAATAATCGGAGAAAAAACAAGAGAAAACATATCTTTAAAATAAATTTCTTTAACTCTCAGCAAATCAGCAAAATTACATCTTTATTTAACTTGAGCATACAATGCGTATGCAAGATGAAACGTTTTGCTCGAAATAATTTAAACACGCTACATTCTCAGTTAATTGACGATGAAAGAAGAAAAATTAATATGATTCGTGTTCTTTAGTTATGTACATGTATGTTTCTATAATCATTACATCATAATAATCGGAGAAAAAACAAGAGAAAATATATCTTTAAAATTTTCTTTAACTTTCAGCAAATCAGCAAAATTACATCTTTATTTAACTTGTGCATACAATGCGTATACAAGATGAAACGTTTTGCTCGAAATAATTTAAACACGCTACATTCTCAGTTAATTGACGATGAAAGAAGAAAAATTAATATGCAAAACAAATACTTGATTTTTATTTTCAAGTGATGAAGTTATTACTCAGGATAAGTGGTTAAGAAATTAATAGTTTTTATCACGCAATTTGTTGTTAACTTTAAGTCAGATTTATTGGAGCCGTAATCAAAGCCTCTTGAGTTAAATTTCAATTCAATTAGTCTCATTCTGCCATCCGGTCGCACGGTTGTCTTTATTTTATTATTATTGTACTACTGTATATATTTTTAAATTGACTTGTACATGGTTGTGTACCACTAGTTGATGTGAGGTAGGTACACATTATGTACATTTTGTCATAATGCTAGGTAAACAACTATGATTATGATAACTTATATTTACTTTTGTACTGCACCACCCGCCTGACGGTGTAAGTCTTTGATATTTGATATTATGCCTTCGTTATTGCATTTGAGTTCTAGTGTAGCGTTTACATACGATTTTTTTCTATTTCACAGACATCCGGCATCAATATGTATACCCATTCTGATTTTATACACTCAATTAAATAACAAATCGGAATGATGAATGATTAATAGGGACGTTCTGTCATTGGCAAGGCATATTGCAATGTCCTTGTAGGCAGGTATGAACTTCATTTCCCATTATGCTGCTGGCAACGTGAAAAGACGTCATGCGTGCGTAAAGTGCAAGGAATATTGACTATGCTGACGTTACGGTGCGTAGAAATCCAATTTGTTCTTTTATTAATCTCAAGAATGTCAAATTTTGTTTCATGATATCTATAGATAGAAAAATGCCATAACTCGTGTCTTCACATTGTAATGTTTCATAGTTATACAGCTGCGTTTCTCACTTCTTGGTGATTTCTGTGCCGGATTAAAATTGCATGTGCGAAGAAGAGCTACCCCATTTGATTACTTTTCTTACACTACCTACTATCATTAACCATTAGACATCTCCCTCCCATATTATTTATTATCGACGCCTAGGGTGCTACCGAAGTTGGTACATAAATTCAAAAGATATACGCACAAAGTCCTAGACCCATAGTCCTAAATACCAAACCAGTCCCATTTGTCATGCACTCGTTTTCAAATTTTAGCTCATTTGTCGACGTGCATGTCAATTTTTCCTGTGGATTCATTTCAGTTCATCTTACAATAACTTGCAGAAGGATCCACGCACTCAATTTGTTCACAGGAAAAGCGCCGTATGCTCTTTACTTTTTATTATACTCCCATGAGAAAATATGAGCATAATCAAAAATGTCATAACACGGACGTGTACGTACCTATTGTCACATTAGCTATGTGGACTGAAATATGAACAGTACATAAATTCTTGTTCTTGTTGTTTGAATTTCCTTGTTTGTCAATCATCAATCTAACTGATTCTAGCAAATTATGTCTAATCATTTTTGGGTAGAATAAAAGTGGGAAGAGTTTTTAAATGAAATGAAAATTAGTATGAATGGGGTTTGTTGCATTATTGCATATATCTTTACAAACGGCAATATATGCATTTTCTACTCAATATTACACATGGCAAGAAAAGTAGTAGCATAAATTGTATGGTTTACTTATGTTCGAGGACGACCTTTCCTATTTACATGCTACCTTATTTTTACACATCCAAAATTATTAGAATTTGAATCAATCTAACTGATTCTAGCAAATTATGTCTAATCATTTTTGGGTAGAATAAAAGTGGGAAGAGTTTTTAAATGAAATGAAAATTAGTATGAATGGGGTTTGTTGCATTATTGCATATCTTTACAAACGGCAATATATGCATTTTCTACTCAATATTATATACATGGCTAGAAAAGTAGCATAAATTGTATGGTTTACTTATGTTCGAGGACGACCTTTCCTATTTACATGCTACCTTATTTTTACACATCCAAAATTATTAGAATTTGATGCATAGGAATAAAGTGCAGAAAGTGCAATGTATGCATGCAAAATTTGTGGCGCCACCCATACTTTATTATACTCCATTTTTGGCCCCATCAAGAGACTCTTCGTCTGAGAAATAACCACTTAATTAAGAAAGCTTTTTTTGCTGATAAATGTTGCCACCCATCTTGTCAGACAATTGCCTATACAAGTAATACATACCTTCACCACTTTTTCTACGTGAAATGATAATAACCAGCTTACAACATGGCACGGTGATATAAAGCAGGTAAGCAGTTCCCTGCTCTCAAAAAACTAGACGTGAAAAAAAGTTTTTTTCTCCAATAAAAGTGTATTTTACAAATTCGTATATTTCATTTTGACTTCAAAAATGTGAAATACGATAAGTAATATGAATGTTAAATGTACTGCAATGCTAGTTCATTGCCGTCAGACGCTAGAATCAGGTATTAATTTTAAAATCTTTATGGGCATCTGTGTGTTTTGAATTGAGCACGGCTGTTATCTGTCTGAGAAATCAGAGATCCACTACTGATACTCGTGCAATATATTTACATACAGGCAGTGTAATATCTATGTTTTTGGTGAAATGAAAAATTCAGTAGCAATTTCGAATGCTAAAACTCAGCTTAATGATGTAAATTACCATCTTTAGATGTAAAAAGATTACACTAATAATATATGAGTTATGTATTTTGTACTTATGTTAGTTATGAGTTTCTGCAAGACATTAAAAAAGAGGAACAATTCTTCAGTACAAGTGATAGATTTCGAAGCACATAATTTACGCAATGATTTTCTTGTAGAAACTGGTAAAACGGACATAAAAATGACAACCGAGTGCTATTTAGTGAAAACGTTTAAGAATGTGTTATATCATCGCATTTACCTGAATAGTATATTAGAGTAGTATCTTATCGGGCAGATCAAGGTTGATTTATGACGTGAAAAAGGATCATTACATTCAAGTCGACTACGACCACCATATAGGATACGTAAAATGATCTAATTACAGTTGCATTTTTTATGACACTAGTCGCATCCCACTTTAAAGGGGAAAGTCATTAATGCCACAAAATAAGCTAAAGGTCAATTGTAATAAATGCAGAATTAATAGTTTACCCGCTAAACGTTTTCGGCGAAAATTAATCTTAGTCTACATAATTACCTACCTTCCTATTTGGTCAGTTTAGACAAAAGGAGTTACACTTTAATGATGTTTTTCCTCACCTGGTGCAGCCGGCATTCCCATAGACATTCCAGGTAGACCACCACCCATTTGGGGTCCACTATTATGGTAGGGATGCGGTGAAACATATCCGATCCCTGGTACAAATACATAGGGGGCTGGAGGCAGTCTAATGTAAAATACTGGCGAATTACCGTTCTCTAATCTTGCCCTGATTTTGTTTGGGTTTCCCAGAAGAATTTTTCGATGATCATCATCCTCAATGTCATTACTCGCTAGAGATCCTTGTCTCTTCACAAACTTGTACAACTCCAAGGGAGGAAATGTTCTCAGAAATCTACTGTTCGTCCTGGTTTTTGACCTCAGCTTTTGTATTGTCTTTGGATCCGATAAGAAAGCTGCTTCTGATTTCGGAGCTAATAGTTGTATTCTGGTGATTGTACTCTCCGGAAACGTTTCTTGGAGGGGCTGTCGGGAATGCTTTGAAGCATCATCAAAATGAGATTGAGATTCAGGATATCTTTGAAAGCTTTTTAGCTGTGATGCTATCATGTGGGACGTTGACATTGCAGCACTAAC
>JAHZMZ010001004.1:0-11931 GCA_027743805.1 Lepidocyrtoides sp. E14
ACAAGAGATACTCCCTAACAAACTCTACTACTCCACTGTCTCCATCTCCGATGCGATGTGCCATGCTTCCTTACCTTGCAAAATTCAAGTTTTGAATATCATGCATGCGTAAATACAAAAAACATTCACAAGATATTATTTTTCAAAGACAGCAACAAATTGAAGTTTCCATGCATTATGTATTCCTCAAAAATCTCATCGCGCATTTTTCTCAGAATCCGGGCCTACATCTTCAAAAAAATGTGATATGGGAGGCGCACTGCATAAATACTTACGCCAATTGCAAGCGTAGGTATTTACGCAAGCACTGTATTAATGTTAAGAGTAAATAATATCAAATTCGAAGCATTCTTCACCTCCATGTTTATTCATAATTTGTAATACGTATTTTAATTGCATTTTTTCTTCCCTTTAAAAGTAGTTATTTTAATATTTATCCTACTTCTGTAATCTGTATTATAATCATCTATTTTCATATCATCCTGTCAATGCATCATTATTATTACTAAACATAATCTTCCGTTAGTACTTAAATGCATCATTAAAAATCAATCATCATCGCTACTAGTGCTACTACTGCTTTTACTGTAGTGCATATTTAATTTTCATCATAATCATCGGCTTCGTCGCTGGTAAAATATTCATCCTCTTCTTTAGATGCCTGGTTTAAATCAGCCCTTTTCTTTTCTATTTCATATTTCTTCTTCATTTCCTTCAGTTTTTTTCCAAGTAACTGAAGCTGAACTCGCAAGTCTTCGTTATCAGCTTTAGCGGGCCTTATTGTTGAACCTCTCTTTTTGGCATTAGGAAATAGGGAATGTTGACCGGCAGACCCCTCCGCATTGGAAATTAATGGCAAGTAAACTGGGTGGAAGTTCTTCTCATTTACATGTGTTCGACAGGTTGGACACGTTCCGGATAAAAAATTGCTAGTTTGTGCAGGGCATTCCTTTAAAAACCAATTATGAATACAGACTCTGTGAAAAATATGACCGCAGGGAAGGCATACCAGTTCAGACAACAAGTTTGCGTCCACTTTGGATTTCTTTTTGAGAGGCGGATTTGGACCGGTTGAAGGTGCATCTGTCAAGTCACCCCAGCAAATAGTACATTCCATTTTATTGAACTAGCTTGAAGATTTCACTTTCATTTACTTTACAGTCTTCACCAGTGTATAATATCGTCAAATAATGCTAGAAGCCCAGTTTGTGAGAAGGGATTTGTAGTTCTCTGCCTCCGTTGGCTTTTCTAAAATTTTCTAATTAGGGCCTTAAGAATCTTTCGTCATGGAGTCACGGACAGGAACTGGTATTACCTAAAGTTCTTTGAATATAAAGAATCACTATGGAATACTATGCTGCTGGCATGCCAGTATTCCATAGTGATTCTTTATATATAAAAGAACTTTGGTATTACCTCTATAGAAAGACACAATCCCTCTTCTCTTTAGAACCTCGTCCTCGTCTACGAATAAGGGGACTTACCTGAAAGTATGGGGTCGTGAAAACCTTCAAAAGTTCATNGTCGTGAAAACCTTCAAAAGTTCATATCTTTTGAAGATACACAAAAGGAGAGCACCTTGGGAAATAACTCGCTACATTAGAGAATTTAGCGTGGAATTTCCAACAGCAATTTCTGTCTGCATGATTATAGTTCAATGCGCGATTTTTTCATACTCAGACAGCAACAGGCTACCCAGAAATGGCACTTGAAGCAATTATACCATACATTATTTTAAATGGTTTGTACTTGTATTTATTTCAGGTTACACTTTAACAAATAAATGCGTGGGATCTCTTATATATAATTTTTGTGTATAATTGGCATGTTCGTAAAATTACATCAATTATCAATAGTTTTTTATGATATATCTAAAATATTGTAAATGCCTAGATGGGATGGTAAAACTACGTTAAAATCCATACACCAAATAGCAATCACAGACAAGAGTTTTGATTTTCATTTAACAAAATACAAATGACATATAGACAGTTTCTCTATCAAACTCACACGCATCCTCCACTTGAATATTTTACTTTTAACTCAAACTGTTGCTACATTCAATTATTGCAAATCATTCACACTTTCCTTCACAATATAAAAAAACAAGAGAATTCGAATTTTATAAAGTAAATTATGCATTTTAATATTTATTTAGCTAAACTATTACACTGACTGGGCGGGGCTAACCATTGTTGGACTTTGTGTTCAACTCCGTGTCTCGTTTAAGAGTCATATCCACAGAAAATATTTCCATTACGGTAGGCTTATCTGTAATTTAAAATTTGATCTTGTCTAAAATGAAACTTATTCTTAGTCAGCAATATTAAAGTTTACAATAATTACCTTTCTTGTCTGATGGGATAGTAGTTGTGGTGGTAGAAGATTTGTATTTTTCTTCATTGTGCTCTCGTCGCCTTTGTCGTAATTCTGTATATTTTGAAACAGTGTTAAAATTTCATGTAAAAGTTACAATTAAATTACTATAATTCCTTTTTGGGTAACTCACCTAAGTAGCAGTTGTAAAAAATCAAACTGAACAGGACAACCTCAACAACTCCCAGAATCCCAAGCACAGTATAGTGCTTTGCATCCTTCAAATTGAGTGATTTCAAAATTCATTAAAAACAAACTTGAGATTATTGCACGTACCAAAGTGTAATACTCCATTTTTGTATCACCAATATCGCTAATTTTATCGACACATTGAGACGCACTCTTTCTTTGCGTTCTTGGGTTGTTGGTGGTGAAAGCTAGAAAAAACTAAAACACACGCTTTGTCCTTTTTTGGCAGCAAAAGTGGGAAACAGCATCAGCAGATTTCCATCAGCAGTAGTAGCAGTATTCCTCTGCAATAACCTTGTTAATCGGGTAAAAAAACTTTAATTAAAATAATTGACTTTTCTCATCACTCACCAAACCATTTTAAGAATTCATTAAAGCCCCATAAAAAATCTAAACACTAAAAACAGAAAATTTATATTTTTTTTCTTAAAATAAAATAAAAACATCTCTTAAAATCTGAGGCTATCAAAAACTTACCAGTGTCTTTTACTACATGAACATGATTCCAATTTCGGAAACCGTTTCAGTAGAAAAGTCAACTGAGGATGGAGAAAGCAATAAACCTTGCTTTTACAGCCAATCTATAAAGCCACTTCCACTTTATTGGAATTATACAGCTCGTATATAGCCACGTATTTTATATAAATGAGTCACTCCACTATTCCTCTAAGCTAAATTGAGTATATCAGGTAAGGTCAAGATGTAGTAGTAGTGCATGCATGGTTAAACAGCAATAAACGTAAATACATTTGCCTTCTTTTTTTTAATCGTTAAATTGAATGGCTGACTTTTATAAGCAGCGCAACTGGAGAAAGCAATGCAATGGCACTTGATTGTTCTAGTAGATGGGCATGTAACGCACAAACATGAAAGTTAAAAGTCGTCAATATCCTTTACTACTACTGTACAACAGCACACATATCTATTCCAAAAAAGATTACAGGTCACAAACATACTGTTATTTTGATGATGATAAAACTATCCAAAATCCAATCCACCTTACCTTGAATATTTCATGAGAAAAATATATACGCCATATTGTTGAAGCGGCAGTTGGATAAGATGGATATATAATATTTATGTGAAAGTGTGCTACGTAAAACCGTTTAAATATAAAATACTTGTTTTTTTTATTATTCTTATTTTTTGGATGGGTAACTGCACAGCTTTGGGTTGAACTTTTAGGTACGTTTGCTGTATAATAATATGGAATACCCACACATTTTCTATAGGATGATGAAGAATATTATTGCATAGGCACACACACGGTTTTTTTCGGCTGGTCTACAAAGAGAAAGTAGTAGCTGTTGTAATTTATACAGTGATGTTATTACTTGACTTTAAGTGAAGGAAAAGTCCCAGGAGTCAGGCAGGAGCACTGGCACAGTATACAATTTTATTATTAGAGCGAGTCGTTACTTGTTCCAAGCGTTCCTGTTCCAACTGTTTTTCTTCATTTTGCTTTGTTTGCGTATAATCAACTCGACAAGGAGGTGAATTGCTGGTAAAGAAAATGGGGAATAATATACAGCGAATGTGAATATAGGGAAGGTTTGTGCTCATTTCTATTTCTACGTTAGCAAAAGCGTAAAGTAGTTGGTTGGGCTTACTTGCATACATGCATGTAATGAATGATGCTTTCTCATGAATGCTTTCATTGCGGCTTTTAAGATGAATAATAATATAAAAAATAGAAAGAAAATAGAGAGAGAGAGAGAGAAAGAGAGCTCCTGTACACAAGTTGTATGTGCTAAATGAGTTGGATAAGTTAAACAAGCCAAGTGACTACTTTCCTTTCTCTTTTCGGTTGACCATATTATATAGTCGTCCTTGCATATTAGCTATGCACTGTTGAAGAAAAAATTTGGGAGTCGAATTTACTATGCTGCGCTGTTAATACATTAGACCATTGCAAGTGAGCAATCACAGTCGATGATTTTTGTATAAACCGAATATAACGCTTTTATCTTTGCTAGTTTCTATTGAAGTTAGTGTGTGTTTAGTAGAGTACGTACGTACATGCATATACATTTTGTTTTATGGCTTCAAGGAAAAACCAGGTAAATGGGAGTGGGCTGGCTAGTTGACAGTCTTATTGAACAAAATAAATGTATAGCTGCATGACTTTTTGGCTAGTTGACCATATTATATAGTCGTCCTTGCATATTAGCTATGCACTGTTGAAGAAAAAATTTGGGAGTCGAATTTACTATGCTGCGCTGTTAATACATTAGAGCATTGCAAGTGAGCAATCACAGTCTATGATTTTTGTATATACCGAATATAAAGCTTTTATCTTTGCTAGTTTCTATTGAAGTCAGTGTGTGTAGTAGTGTAAATGCATATACATTTTGTTTTATGGCTTCAAGGAAAAACCAGGTAAATGGGAGTGGGCTGGCTAGTTGACAGTCTTATTGAACAAAATAAATGTATAGCTGCATGACTTTTTGGCTATGTGGCTTTTACCATCATCGCACATTGCACCACACAAACACAACCAAAACAAAAGAGCATTTGCCAGTAATGAAACGGTAGGGGGCTGGCTGGCAGAATGTCGCCAGAAAGCGGAGTGGGAGAGAATGGATGTATTTGTGTTTTGATATTAAAGCTATCAAAGGAACTCGTTATGTAAATATACTGGAGCTCGAGAATAGGGGTCTACATAATGCCGACCTACGCTAATTAGGTTTGGTTTGGTAGGGATACAATACTGATTCCAGTTGTAGATTATTTTCAAAGTTAGCTAATAAATTGACGAATCGCGAATTAATAAAATGACCATGAATATGTGAGGGAATTCGGATGATTATTAATTGCTAAATATGTGCATTTAAAAAAATATTTGCGGGTAAATTATTTTTTAAGACATAATGCTACCATAATTTCAATAAATTTGCACATAAGTGGTGCAGTTAATTATGAAAATAATCTTACAGAACTCGTTTTTCAAAAATTTCAAAACGAAAATCATACAAATGGACTATCATTATGAATTATGATCAAACTTCAATGATCGGATAGAATGACAAAATTCAAGATATTTTTTTACTGAATTTCTATTTGATAAATTAAGTAAAAACAATTTGGAAGCTTAAACCAACCAAGTTTTGCATGACAAGCATGCAAGCAAAAACGCTTTCCTTTGTCTTGAGAATCAAAAAATCCCATTGCATGTACATGCTAAACACATAGAAAGACGAGAAGGATGACAGATACAGCAAGATAGCTTGTAGGAAACGAGAGAAGAGAAAAAAGGAGGGAACCGAAAACCGGAGAAAATCGGAGCGGAAGCTTTTTCTACAGTACAAACACCAGTCAAAGTGTAAGTTCACTCTCTGGGTGTCGCTGACTGATAGCTGGCAATCTCCTGGGAATTCTCAAATCCCCCGATTCGTCCGGCTTTCAGCGGAGAACAGAGAGAGAAGAAGAAAACCGCCTTTCTGAGCTTCCCTTGTCTATTACTTTTGTTGGCAGCAGTAGTAGAGGCAACGTGGAGATAGAGAAACAAATCCCGGCTTTCTTTCTTTCCTATTTTTAATCTTCTCATAACATGTCTGCATTGAAGCTAACATTAATCCCTGCATTATGCAATGATCTTGCAAATCACTCACTAGAAGCTTTCAGTAAACCTTGAGTGAGACTATACGACAAAAATCTTTAATAATTTTAAACTTGATTGTATTTTATAATGATACACGTACAAAGAATTTTATCTCTATCCGTAATAATTGTTATTAAATGACTATTAAGATTAAAGTTAATTTATGTAAATCTAGCATAGTCAACTAATTGCTATATAATATACAGTAAGTAACCAAAAAATACTACTCATTCCTTCAATATATTTGTAATAAATTTGCTATTTTTATAAAGGTACTAGGTATGTACTTTTAGTAAATACATTTCAAAAATGTAATATTAAGCTAACAATAATTTAACAATCAATAGTAAAATTTTTGATGTTCTTTTTTAAATATTGAAATTCAGTATATAACACACCCAGCTTCTCCAGACAATGAGTATAATTTGATGAGTATAAAGGTAGGATTTTGTAGTTTTTTATTATTTTAAAACATTGCTAAGTTTTAGACCGGATTTTTGAAAAGACGAGACGAACACTACACATTTTCTATGGTTGGATACATATGCCTTGTAGTAGACAATGCATGCACACACACGCAAAAATTTGATAATGTAAAAGATTTGGTAAATGTACATATCACTAATGGTTTGATGTTTAACTTGATGTTGAATGATTGAGATTATTAGCTGGTAAGTTTTTATTTTAATTTTAGATTTTTCATAGAAAAGAGAAATCGCTGATCGAAAAATGATGAAAGGGTAGTAGAGGAAGCATTGAAGCATCCATATCCATTGATCCTTTTATAAATTAATGCACCTCTGTGTAGTTACAAAATGATGTAATTATTATAGTTTCATTCCACACAGGACGCAGTTATTAGCCCTTTGGAGTTTTTCCTTTTGACGTTTTTTGACCACTGTATCCACCCCCTCCAAAAAGTAGAGCCATGCCTGCTATAACCCCAACCACTACAATGATTATTATGATGACGGAACAAGTCTTGGAAATTTTAGGACAGGAAACGCTTCTCCTGTGTTTTTGAAAATAAATAAAATCCTGGAAAAAATACAGAAAAAAATTCATCACAATTTTTTAAGTTGGCAAAATCCAGATTTTAATTATTACTACATTGAAAAAACTTACTATCATAAACATTGAGGCAAGAAGCAAAGCTTTATTGGCAGAAATCGTATCTCCAGGAATATACGCTCCAAGCACAGCTTTCGTCCGATTGGCCTCTGGATCCCCATAATCGTTAAATTTCTTTCTTGAATGCTTAATCTCCCCAATATAGGTGACATCGTCGGATAGGAAAACGTCAAAAAAGCGATTTTGAAACTGAGAGGTAAGGCGACAGGTACATAAACAGCAGCAGGAGAGAAGCGACTTCATTGAACTCCGAACCTTCAGCAATACTGCACCATTGGGTCGTTCAAGGCTAAATGTTGGCGGACAAAATAGCCCACATCTTTCATCCACTCTTCGCACAAGTCCTATCATCTTGTCTGCGTTGTACTGCTTGCAATAGACCATCATCTTGGTGAAAAAAGGAAGAACAAAAAAATCTCAGATTAATCTGATTTCTTTCTTTTCTCCATATCTCCAGATACGTCATAGTATAGCGGTATCATTGCCATTATTATAGTGTTGCATTTCCCACGAAAAAAAATTCACTCCTATCGATGCAGTTGTTGCTGCAATTCAATTCATCATGCGACTACAACCTGCTGCCTGCGTCATTCACTGCGACCAGTAAGTAGGTATATTTTTTAATTTAACAAAAATCACCCATTTTTTTTCTTCTAAAAATTTTCAGGAGAAAATGAATCCACATGAATATACATAAAATGGTGCATGTATGTATGCTTAGTGTAAGAAAAAAATAGCACTTTTTAAGCATTCAATAATGTGACTAAAGATTAGTGATAGAAGTGAGTGAAGTCCACTCGTATGTGCAATGACAGCCGTTCTATCATTTAGCCTCTTATCGCCATCAGTCATGCAATCATCAACTCTTTTACTTCTGCAGCGCCCAGTAACAAACGAATAAGTATGAATGTGTCGTCTACCTACACTTTTTATTTTTATTTTACATTTTTTTCTCTCGTTTTTCCATCAAGCATTTCTATAATCCTTTCTCCGTTTTGACTTGGCGTATAGGCACCTATTTTTTCAATGTTTTAAAGCTCTAGCATTCTTCAAGCGAACAAATCGTTTAATCTAAAGTTCAGTGAAAGAAGACATTTGTATCGGTAGAACATAAGTGATAAAAATATGAACTCTGGAACGAAAGCTTATTTCTTGAATAAACTTTTCTACTACTCAGCTATCCATCTTCTGAATAGCAAAGCAAGCCAAACACTGTTGTGGCTGCTAACCACTTCGGCTTACTTTCTTAATGCTGCCTTCTGTAAGGTCGTAAAAATAGATCCGGTGAAGTGCTAAATGACTCTCGTCACAAAATAGAGTGAGCTACAAAAGAGCAACAAACTGAAAGGTGAAATGTCAGTTTTTTTGTAGTAAATGGGAAAATGCTCCTCTCTCCACACCTTTCTCTCTTTGTGCTTACTCAAAAGTGAAAAGAATAATCGCAAGCGCAAGTACATAATGATTGCATGTCTACCAGAGCTAGAGCTGCTTCTTAAGTAGCATAATAATTACTTACTACACCACATAGCTAAAACCCTAAAAAAAATATTGATCATCTAATGTGATTTTTTGTGCAAGATTTATTGCTCTCAATTTATCATACGCCACCAGATTTTTCATGTAAGAACATAATAATAATGTGGCTATAAAACCCATACGGAACGTGTTAACATGAATATTTAGCTGGCTCGCTCGCAATAAAGTGCAATGAATATATTTTTTACAAGGGAAAAGGTGTTAAAAAGGAATCACGAACGAAAAGAGTTACATTATTATTATTATACCAATAAAGCAGCTAAATTAGCAAAAGTATATGTAAAAGGATAGGGATATTAGAAAATATGTTTTTCCTATCATGAACGCTCCATAAAAAAAGAGTAAAAGGGCATATGTCACGCACATTTTCATGAACGACTGAATTCATGTACTTATGTGCTTTATCTGTTGAAATAGACTGGTACAGGAATAAAAATTGATTCTTGTATGTCTTTCTTCTTTAGCTATTGTATAGGTAATTTAATTAATTGCCTCAATGAAAGTAGTAGCTTTGACGTGGAACAATGAATACATCAATCTTGGCGTAGATTCATATGCTGACCTTACTTTGTTTAAAAGCAGAAGAGACTGTGAAACAAGGCAATGTACTGCTCTTTTCTAAATTTAATGACCGAATAAATCTGTTCGATGCCTAAACACAATTTAAAGTAACAAGCTGAAACAAGCTATTAAAGTTTTTTGTATGGAAAGTTTAAAAAATATATTTTGTCACCTTGAATTAACAGCACAAGTTAATTTGCATAATATTGCTCAGTATGACGCTAATATCAACAGGATGGGTACTGACTTTTGAGCATTTTGTTGGAGCACGTCAAAAACCCATCTCGCAACGCAAACATACATAAAAACTTAAACATTTTGAGTTGTAGATTTTAACTATTCTGTCTATGCTACGTACGTATTTACATGAAACCATCAACCATCATTGATTTCGTTGGGTTTTCCTTTCTAGCTGTTTAAATTGGTGACAAGTTTTGTTTTTTCATTATTTTTTTTATTTCCACTTACCACGCCTCGAGGAACATTCCCATTGATTTTCATCACTTCCTTTCCCGTCTTCATTTCAATAATTGAAAGCACGAATGGAGGTTTGGTCTGTTCATGGATTTCATGGAGATCCTTTACTACTGGGTCCACTTGTTCAACAGCTTTGAAAATTAGCTTTCCCTCGCCATTCCTTATATCGTAATTACTAGCTACATCTGGGGTAACTGTGTATAAATTAAAAACATTTAAGATACCATCATTTTTTCAAATAAGATTCAAACAACTTTTCCTATTTGACCAATAACATTGTTAAGCCATGGTAGAGCTTACATTCATTGGCCTGGTATAGATAAAATTGGTCACAAGTAGTCAGTGCTTGAATATCATCCGTCCATAAACCTTTGCATGCAGTAGAAAAATTTACAATAAAATAATCTTTTTCCTTCTTTTTTTATACTTAACTAAATTAATGCGCTTTTAAAATGCACAGGGAGCCTTAAAAAAGTCTCATGATAATGCCACATTTACTCACTATTCTTACCGTTATTCCGTACACCGTACGCACTACTTCGCTTCGAACCATTCTGGGAAATATCTTGGTTCGGACTGCCAACCGGAAGTCTGGAATCTCTTGAGTAGTCATAATCATTGTAATTATCTCCGAAGAAATAATTGTCCTCTGAACAAATCAAAAATTTTTCACAAATAATTCAAATTGTGTACATATTACTCGACCTTTAAACTCAGTATATGCCAAATACAATTGAAACAAGTACTAACCGTCTGCAGGATGAACCATATTTTTCCGCCCAGAATACATTATTTTTTTACTGTGGAATACCTATGCCTTCTCTCATTTCCCATTATTTGTACTAATGCCCTAGAACAACTCCAAGAAGGAGTCGACCTTCTCAACACTTTCTTTTCAAAGATACTGACGACGGAAACTAGAAGTGCATCAGAAATTTATATCCTCTTTTAATAAACCCCCGTTTCTCTTCTAACACTCTGGTATTTTTGGAACACGTCTTTTTACATTTATCGTTCACTACTCTTGCTGATTTTATGTTGAAAATTGGTACTTCTTAGGACGATATAAAAAGATAAATATAATTTATTTTTGGTCACTTTCACTCTACTTTCTTTTGTTGAGCAGTCACCCATTCTTCACAGCAATATCATCATCACATTCTTCTAGTTTGAAAGACGCCAAGGTCGCAACCTCGCATGAAACATGATTTATCCATCCATTGTGTAAAACGAGAAAACAGACACCCCTTCAAATGCCATCATCATCATCATCCTCACAGTTATTCGTTGTAAAACCACAAAGAAAGCAAAAATAATAATTTTCACACACAAAAGAGCACCGGACGTTCACATGATGGTACCTACGTAAATAATATCTCAGTACGCAACCCTTCCCATTTTCCTCACTTCTATTTCTATTTTTTTTCTTTTCTAATGGTACTATTAGTATTGAGCAATGAAAAAAATCACAGTTGCTTCCAAAACTTTTCACTATTTCCTGTTGTTTCACTTATTTATGTTCCAAAAATAAACTCCTTTTGAAACTAAATATTTTATTTACGGCAAACCTGACACGGAACAAAACCAGTCTCCACTAAAAATTATATTAGCGGAAGTATCAAAAACTGGTTGTTTCTTCAACACAGAGAAAAACTTGCTTTCACCATTTTCCATTTTTCCTTTCCACATTATTAACATACTTTCACTTCTTGGCGAGTTGTTAACCCACACTTCCTTATTCTTTCACACCTGTCGTTCAAATAACATTATATTCTACACAAATTCTAGCAAGAGGGGACACCAACCAGCCAACAAAATGTTTCTCTTCTCTTTCCACTCTGTGTTTCAACGGCTGCAGCAGTAACCGTTTCCGCGTTCAGTCAGTCAGGATACCGTCAAGGTGCGAACACTTGCTTTCTCGTGAATACAAACAACCGAGAAAAATTTGCATTTAAATTCCAAACGCTCGCACTGACGGGACTTTCATACACACACACAAAAATATGAAGAATGGTTAGAAAAATGTAGACCATTGGAGGTCAACAAGGGGAGCGAGTGGG
>JAHZMZ010001006.1:0-13177 GCA_027743805.1 Lepidocyrtoides sp. E14
TTGAATCATTCATTTCCTCAGAATGAAATTTTCATGGCAGCAGCGAGCTTCATCGTCTGACTTTGTCAGGACTGGTTATTTATCCTCAGACGCAACACCAACATTCATGGGTATTTTTAGAAACACCAGTCCAGAAAATACATCGTATATGTGTTGCGCCAATGCAATTTACTAAACCATGTAAAAATAATTATTATTATGATTTAATGTTATGCTCTAGTACGTTGATTCTAGCAAAAACTTTTAACCGTTTTTATGTAAGAAATGTATCTTACCGTTATGATAAGGGAAACTGAATCCTTGCCCTGCTGTGTGATGAATTAGTAAAAATATAATGCAAAAAATCCAGTTGAAACATAATATTTTCTTGGCATATTTCCGAGTATGGCACACTTCGTCACGATGATTGACTAGAACCATCCTTACGTTCCACATTGTTGACGGGAAAAATCTCTTCAATTTTGTTGTACAGTTTTTAGATTTTTTTACAACAAAATTACCTATTGTGTTTATGCAAACAAATTTTTAGCAACAGCAATGTTGCGACGAACATTTTCTTATGCTACTCTGTTTTTTGAGATTGGAAAGCCTTTCCCATTGATATGGCACATTTCCGTATTCATATAATTCTTTTCCTGACATAATTTCATTTTAAAATAATCCCTGCATAATTTTTGACATTACTGATGAATTTCGGATTCAAATTGAATCCTGCTCATCAGTTATCAATAGCTCAGTCAATGTCGTCGGTTCATATTCAATTCACAGAAGCACAAACGATAATGTGACAATTATTGTGACAATCAAAAACTTAAATTCTATGCAGCCAATTTTATTTTGGTTTCATGAAAAAGCGCTAATCCACACATATTTGAGATGAAGACAACGCTACTTCTACTACATTTCCTTCCTCAATGTTACTCAATAGTATTAGTCTGCGAACCAGTATCAAAACTACCACATGCCACACACATACAACGCAATAATTTTTTCACGATCATCACAAACGCACACCACATGAGACACAGACTGTCGGCAGCCACTTTTCTCACTTTTGTTTTTTTTTTACTTCATCTCGTACTTTGCGGCCCTGTCCTGTGTGGACGGATGCCAAAAGGAACGTTATGAAAACTTTGTTTACAATAACTCTTTTCCACAAGACATTTCAAAGATTTAATTTCAATTAATTATCAGTAACAACACTGCCGTATGAATGTATTATAAAATTGCAAAGCAAACCGGTAATTGCGATTTCAATAGGGAAATGCAGCATGCAACTTTGCCATTTTCAATGAACTGCTTCACTTCATCTAATATAATATGAGACTTTGTTATCCTCTAGGTTGCACGTTGAGTTCCCCCATAAAATTGTCAAGAAACGAAACCAATGCACAAAGTATACAAGAAGTGGTAGTGCATTTACAATAAAATCACTTTACACTGCTGGGAGAGATCTTGAATGAGTTGCGATTCCCTGAACTTGTTACAGTTTCTTTTCTTATTTTCTATCTCTTTTGCTACTACCGTCAACCATGGCACGCGAGTATGTTAAAAAAATGATAAAGAGTGTGCTTTAGCGTTTTGTAAAGCAAACTCATGAGAACACAAAAGAATTGAACTAATTCGTATTTTTTTCATACATTACAAGTGAATATAGCTTCTTCCTTGCAATTTCTTCTTGTATTACGTTTTGATAAGAACCATATATATAGGGATCGTGGCAATCGTCAATGTTAACTCATAGAAACGTTATCATATGCAATAGTCTCACAATAATAATTAACTTTTTCTGTCAACGACTCAGCACACATGAACTAGTAGCCGTTTACATTTCTTGTTTCATGAATCTTGCGTTCTGCTATCCTATTGCCTTATCTATCAAAGTTTTCTTTATTTACTATTTTAAACAATCAGAAGAAAAAGCAAAAGTATTTTTGTTCAATTTTTTAAACAGTTATTTGACTACATTCACTCCTATTTTTACAGTGATACAACTCCTTCACACCACAAAAGCAAATGCAAAAAGGCGTAGAGAAAAACGCAGATTCACAAAATTTCATGTGATATGTGTGTCGTGTGTGCAATGCAACACGCTTTGTCTCCTCAGAACAAGACAGCTAATGCGCTCACTTCATATGACAACAATGAAATCTTTTAAATTTCTCTCTTCAATGGGCAATAGGCATTTAGCTCTAAAATGGATGATGTTGGTGGCGTAGGGGATAGATGGATAATTCTTTGTTATTTTTACCATTCTATTATTACGCTGTGGCAGGCGCCATGCCACAACAATCAGTAGAAGGATGCATAATATATTATTACGATGCGTGATGCGTTTCGTCCCCTCTTTATCATCCTCATTCATCGGCAACGACACATTGGCTGATATTATTATATGTTCATTGTAAAAACACAAAACTCATACATAATTTTCCTAATAATATTACCATCACCTCCTATGAGTGTTATTATGCATAACTAAATGAGCAAATTCAAAATAATCTGCTCTACCTGCGTGTACGTCCCTTATATGGATATGAAGATATACCCATGAGAAATGAAAGTGAACGCCAAAGACAAGTTAACTTTATGCGATGAGATTACGTATGAACTTATTACACACTCACATAACATCCAACAGCATAAATAGTTTTTACTATGCTGCAAACAAGTCATAAAAATCAACCATTGCATTATTGGGGTTTCCCCTATTAATGTACACTTCACTTTTAATAAAAAATGCATTGTTGTTCCTTTTCTTGTCTGCTTATATCTTCAATTCTACCTTTTTCAACACCAGCATCGAGCTGTGTAGGTGTGTACAAATTAAATAAAGCCAAGAGCAATGTTTTTATTTACATTTCTTTGATAACAACAACGCGTCATAAGTATTTGTTATATGTCAAGTTTTTTTAAAGACCAGAACCAGCCTTCCTATTCATAATGGGAGTGCAGCTAAATGCACCTGCACCATATCAAGTCTTGGTTTTGCATGCGACTAGTAAGTATATCCATAAAGACGGGGTTAGTAGAGTATTACGGTAATACCACGATTTCCTTTAGTCCCTAAAGTGTATGTTGTTGTTACAAAGATTCGATTAGCATAATCTCATAGGAAGAAAATGTTGCATTCTCAAAGTGTACAATTCGATCCCTATCAGGATCTGCCTGCATAACTCTTTAGCGTAATTCTATTACGTGATAAAAGTAACAACTTTCATATTACATTCATTGTTACTACACAGGGGTTTTCATATTTTACGTACACGCCTTTACTATTTGTTTATACAATAATATTATGTGCTATGCTGACACGAATGACACGACACTGCATGCCTTTCATGCATGCATAACCAAACCACCACGACTATGCCGTGCATTCCCGGTAACTAGACATTAAATTTTTTACTTTAATTCCCTGCAATCCTAGGTAATGTGCATAGATTTATGGACATAAACAGTATGACGAAGAAACGACAATTTCTTGAAATACGCTACAAAAAAATCCTTATTGTTCGTTATTCCAGGAAAAAATGTTTTTCTAGTTCTCCTTAGGCAAGCCAAAGTCAGGTCAGCAGCAAGCTTCTTGTAAGGTACATATATTTGTAATCAGCGATGTAATATCTGTATTCACTTCCGATAATTCAATTCTCCGGTTTCATTGAACTGTACTATTTGGTCTTTTTCAGATTGCATAACACTCTTCATTTGTGTTAAAAAAATACCTCACCTTCAAGTGGGACACAGAAAAGACAAGCATGGTGCATAAAAACACCTATGGGAATAACACACTCTCTTTACAGATTTGGATTTCCCTGAGGTCCTTAAGCAAACCGTGTTTTGGGTCACACTACCAAACATAAAAATGCTACTTGGATGATATGACTTGGTGTGTTGTAATTTGAACATGACTAATCCAAACAACTTTCGGCTTTACTCTGCTGTTTTCAAGCCCTTCCTTTCTGTTCGACTCACCCTTTTCTCTACATGATGATGACTATATATGACATGACATAACATAATTGCATGCATATATCACGGGTGTTATGTAGTTCCTTAAAATATGCAAGTGCGGACTTTTCATTGTGTTGTAATACATATTCATTAGAACAGTAACAAAGATCTTTAACCGACATATAAATTGTAGAGACCTGTTTTCAAAGAAAAAATATACATACTTTTTAAGTACAGTAGTGTACATACGATAGGCTTCGACGCAAATTGTAATGCGAACAATTATTAACCATTTTGGGAAGTACGCATCATTGTGCAAATATTCAATCATGCATGACAAGGCATGCAAGCAGTTTTTTTTCTTCTTTTTTAGCCTTACACATTTAGCAACTAAAGTTTTTTCTCGTGTAGCATACGTACATAATAATTACATATACTAGATAACATTTAACGTACCATTGATTTGCTTTTGCAAATGATTTGAACGCTAGCTAACGCTTTGAATGAATAGTGGTAGCTAAAAATGCAGAGTAGACTTGCAGTGTCAGTAAATGTAGAGATATGTACATAGGTGGTTATAATATGGATATGATATTATAAGGTATCCGGGAGAAAGTGGCTATGCATTTGTCACGCTATTACGGGGTACTCTTATTTAGAGTATTCAGTATATCCCTAAGTAAATATGATGTAACTTTTAGTGTTTTGTCCTGAAATCATAGAAAATATCAGTTCAAAATTCAAGTTTTTTTTAGCATTTTTCATTGTAAACAAAAAATAAATTTTAATTATACCTACTTGTCTGGACTTGGTGCAACTTTACTTGTAACTCTGCATTTAAAAATGAGGTGAGATGATATCAAAATGGTTTTAGCATTATGCTTATCTTGTGCAAAACGCATTATATCTTTGCATTTTCTCTAGCAGTATTTTTCCATGAGTTACATCATTACCGTACATAGAGCAACCTTGAATTGTGAGAAATTAGTGCTTGAAATTCTGCTTACTACAACGCTGAATACTAACCAATGCAATGTATATAATATCGCATCAACTGATACTATTTGGCAAGTGTCATCATGATAGTGTCGTATTGAAATTCAATTGCATATAGTAAACGAACGCATACTTGAGAATGTTTTACTTGAGGCATTCAAGTTTTTGCAGCTCAATGGAATGCATGGTTAATGATGATATTGACAGGAAACCTGAACCATACTATGTGTACGATTTATTTTTTTTTATTTTTGCAGTCTTTTTTCTACTCCATTAACATTCCAAATTATTCCACCGACATATATGTACTGTACAGCATTACAATTTATCCCTCTGAAGGTTAAAAACTCGAGTTGACAAAAGAGCCAAGAAGAAGCCAACGTCAAGGTCCTCTCTTGTAATTCTTGACTGGCATAATGTCGTTTATGTAAAGACCGGTTTTCAATCCAACATCACTGCAGTTTTTAAAACTAAAAAAAAAACCGATTTCCGTACAAGCCAACTGATATGTGTACATAAATACATGTGACAACATACTTTTATTCCTGGGTGGTTTGGAAGCACTGTTGTTATCTTTGAAATTGGAAAGACAACATGTGCATACATTCATAAAATGAATGGGTCCCGGCATAATTTTGTACAACATTTAAAGTTATAATGATGTTATGAAGACTCAATTTGAAATGACTGCAATGCGACAGTTAAAAATTTTTTTTTTGCGCTCAACTTGCTAAAGTTTGTATTCTTTGTAACTGTAAACATGTAAACTGTACATTGCATGTGTAAAAAACGTCGTTTGTTTGTATAGTCGTGGTGAATACAAGCAATTTGATCGCTCAACTTGTTAAAGTTTGTATTCTTTGTAACTGTAAACATGTAAACTGTACATTGCATGTGTAAAAAACGTCGTTTGTTTGTATAGTCGTGGTGAATACAAGCAATTTGAGGCTCAATGTTGTAAACCAGCTACTCATCATGCTCTTCGCTTCACAAATTTTGCATAATGCTGGTCTCGGCTCTAGAGCCTAAAGTAAAAGTAAGAAAACTCATTCTTTGAATCCATCAAGCAAAACAAACTTACCAACAGACCGTTTCTTGCATCCTCAGACAAGTAATTAAGTTTTGCGTTCTATTTACAAATTTCATTTTCGATATGGGAGTTTCTTCTGACATCAAGCAAAACAAACTTACCAACAGACCGTTTCTTGCATCCTCAGACAAGTAATTAAGTTTTGCGTTCTATTTACAAATTTCATTTTTGATATGGGAGTTTCTTCTGCTACACATCTATTTTGTGATTCTCTGTTCGCAATTGAAATGCCGACAAAAACGTATCAATGCAATATTGCTTTCCATTTCGTACAAGTTCAAGAGTGCGTTTTGTACGAGAAACAAGTTGTTTCAAATTAAGCTACAACATGAATGGCTTTAATTTTAGAGGGTATAGTTTAGTTAATTACTTCTTAGTAGAACTATGATAGGGAACATTTACTTGTGAAAATGTGATTCACAGTACAGAGATGATCACATCACGATTCACGACATGACTCATACCCATGATGACACAAGTGACAGTCTTTGTACTGATTGTACTTACGCTTTTAAAGTTATTTTTGGCTACCGAGTGTGTGGTCGCAAAACTTTAACGCAACTTTAACCATGTTTGGCTTCCCGTTGCATTGATGGATAAGGAATACAATAATTAATGATCAAAACAAGGTCATTGAATCAAGTTGTACCTTGTGAAATGTAGACATCTGCTTCAAAAGAAAAAAATCGTTAGATGCTATTACTTCGACAAATTTCCGTTCTGTCATGTGTAAATATTTTATAACTAATTGTTTAAGCTACAATTTGTCAATTCAACTTTTCCATTTGTATGTATTCTACAACATGCTTCGGATGACGATTGCTCGATTGATACTGTTGGTTGACAGTATAGCAGCAACACCATTCGTTTAAAAGAAACAAAAGCCATAATATCATCATCAAAACATCATTATTTCTCCCGATTCTCGTAGGGAAAAAAATACTTTAATCTTCTACTATGTCAAGCATGTACAATTTAGTAATCTTTCATTAAAATACTCCACCCAGTTTGTTTATACCAAATCCGTTTGTAAATTCTTGATGATAAAACACTTACATTGCTGTTTAAAGTATTCTTTCCTTCAACCTTATTGAAATTCTACATTATTTTATTCTATCACGTAACCTGTTTTGATATAGAGCAGATTTTACGTTAGTTTGCAGCATAGCCTCCATCGATTAATACAGAAGTCCCATTAATCATCAACGCGTTGTCACTCATAAGGAATAGTATTGTGTTAATAATTTCAGAGCTCTCAGCTAATCTTTTAAGTGGGGTTCTTTCCTGATACTGATTCCCACCACCAGGGTTTCTTTCAAGGAAAACCTTTGTCATATTGGATGGAACGAGAGCATTTTGGCGGCCAGCTTTGCACCCTGTAAAACAAAGAAGATGCATTAATTCTGTCGATTTATTGCATTGCAAAATGGAAAAGCAGTCAAAGCTAAAGCCTTTTACGTTATGGAAAGCATTCGTGTCAATTTGTATTGACTAATGAACATTCAAAAGGATCCTCTTGGGAAATCACGCATAGTATTTTTTCTGGTAAATCATTTCATTTCTACGCTGGTCCAGGTTTTTCTGCTATGGTGTACAGTGAAAACTGCCGGGTTTTCGTCGAGTGAGTGTTTATTTTCTTCATGGTGGTACAACTGGATATTTTGCATAATAAAAAGATTTATTGATCGATTGCTATGAACGTGCTGCATGGTCACAAGCAATTCACTCGCTGAGTAAGTTCGTGATGATGATTCACCACAACGCTACTGATGGTCGTACAACATTCAGTGGATAGAAACACATACTGTAAGGCCAGTAACCTTCCATTTTTGTAACTTGATGCTAATATTAATTTTCTTATGAACTCTAGCTATTAAAGCAATCTTCTCGGTCATGTCCCGAAACAATGAAGTCGATGGCATCGATCAATTGATTAATGACTAGAATGAGGCTCTCTAAGGACGCTGTTATTACTTAAAGTACTACAAATACTCCCAGGAGCACATGTCTACATTTTCCAATTCAAACGAATAAAAAATTTTCTCTTTTCCCCTCGGGTTCTTGTTTTTGCTTAAAGAAGCGTTACAACAGCAATGCTCTTGCCACAGTGAACATGAATATTACAAATATCCTCATTCACAGAACATCTCGACTTCCACAAGAAGCAGTTTGCAGATGAAGAGAATAGGGAAAATTGTCTCGTAAAGAGTAACTTTGCAAATTATTAAGAACTCTGGGCAATGGAAAAGAGTCCTTGAAGGCAGATCAAGGACAAGGTATAATTTAATTTATCTCGCATACCGACAATAGTCCTTGAAAACTTCCAATTCTGTCTGTAATAACAATTGTTCTTTATGCGTAAACTTTTATGCTTCGTGTAAATTTGATGTTCTTTCAAGTTCAAAGAGTCTACAAAAAGCATAAAGGAAGTCTTCTCAGTCCAGCATCATCTTATCATTTCATCTGGCTTGTACTATTCTCTTTGAGTTTGGCTCATTTACTCACAAACTTTTTCCGTCCATTTCTCCTAAAGTACGCTCTCGTGACGGTTTTTTGCAGTTTTATCTGATTTTTTTCATTCTTCAAAATATGCTTATGAGACAAGCAAAAATAATCTAATGTACATACTGCTTCGCTTTCAACGAGAGAGACCCAAGAAACTGACATCAAACCAACGGGAATAGTTATAGTATTATAATACCAAGAAATAGAGATGAGTAAAAGTATATTATGTTGGTAACAAAACAGCTCCAAAGCTGCGTTGTACACCATGAAAAGTATTCTTGAAAGTTTAGAAGTGACATCATGTCATGTCATTTTTGGAAATCGGTAAAAAAATAGAGCCAGAATAAAAGTCTGTACAAATAATTGTTAAGCCACTTAGATAGGTATTTATTTTTTTCAAAAAGTTTGAAAGTAATTATCAGGATGTAGGCAGGCATTTTAATATTTTTTTATTTTTCGTAATGAGAACAAATTTCTCTATTTAACAAGCAAATATAACTAAATCAGCAACTTGAACATTTTGGAGGAAAGAACTTACATTTGTATTTTATAAAGTTAATCAGATCAAGAAATCAAAGCGACTTAAAATATTTCTAAAGCTCAGGAAATTGATAGTTGGAATGAAACATTGAGGTTTTAAAAACAATTTATCTCATAGACGTAACAACACCATACATATAACGGGAGCATACAAGCATGATGAAACACAGGATATGGAGCGTTATATAGAACGAGTCCCAATTAAAGTGAATGTGACCTTCAATTGAACGGAACATTTGTACGGGATGTAGGAGAAAATGGGAACGGGAAGTCTGGTAGAAACTGAAAACAATCTCTCGCTCATCTATTTAAAGATGCGTTATATACACTTACAAATGTACCGAGCTAATACGGAAGCTACGTATTTACACTTGATGTAATATCACGCTTTCGTTTCGATAATACACTAGTGTTATGCATTGTTTTTGTGTGTGGTAGGTTGATGCTTCATCGTAGGTTAGGCATGTGCGCTATTGTAAATGTACGTCTGCCGAGAGTACACACACGTGCGAAATCAATGTACTTATAATTAACGTTCAGACGGCGCAAGCAACTCATTATTTTGGTGATCAGTGATCACAGAGCAGAAAATGAATAGAGCAAAAATAGAATTGACTTTTACCAAGGAAGACACGTTGATGATACATCCTCCTTTTCCTCGTTCAATCATCCCTTTCGCCACCACTTGACTTACATTCACTACTGCTTTGACGTTAACGTTGAACTGCCTGTACAGAATAGAGAAAATAGAAGATAAAATGTTGCAGAATGGAAAACTACTGACGTTAACATTTTTTTTGTTTTAACAGCAACAAAAATATCCTGTTGAAATTTCCTTTTGGATCATTTCGATCTCTGTCTGTTCAGATGCTTATTAATAAAAAATTTTGATTGTCTGATAAATTTTTTAAATTTTTCCCACTAAACTAAAAAACACTCAAAAGTTCAGCACAGAAATTCTTCTTTCCAAACCTTTTATTATGGAACTGGGGAAANAAATTTCCTTTTGGATCATTTCGATCTCTGTCTGTTCAGATGCTTATTAATAAAAAATTTTGATTGTCTGATAAATTTTTGAAAATTTTCCCACTAAACTAAAAAACACTCAAAAGTTCAGCACAGAAATTCTTCTTTCCAAACCTTTTATTATGGAACTGGGGAAAAAAATTAAAAATTGTTTTATTTATTTATTTTAATTAAAAAAATTTCCACAAGCTCATAAGAGTAATTGGTGTAGTCATATTTGAATGAATAGCATGAAACGAAACGGAAATTTGACCTCCATCTGTGCACAAAGTCATAGGTTCAACGAAATCCAGAAAAAACCCAAAAAGAGAGATCAGAAAAAACTAGCATTTATGGCCGTGATGGAGGTCTTCCGAAATTCAAAGTTAACAGTTCCTGTGTGTTTTACCAAGTGTTTTTCACCAGCAAACAGCCATAAAACTTTGTGCTTTCAGACAGACAGAGAGAAAAAATCAATAAAATGCAGCACTTGTTTTACAACTTATTTTATAGTCTCCACGAACGTTGCTCAACATCATATAATATTTTAAGAGATCATTTTATATTACTTTTGTAGCTAGCATATAGCCATTTTCCACACTAGATCAGTCAGTACAGTTAATTGTAACCATACTGTAACTTAAGGGAAATGCGTCTTTAAATAATGACAAGTTTACATTTGTTGGAATGAGGACTTGCCGGCCGACTACTGACAAAACCGTTATGTATCATTTTGAAAATATAGCATTTGCAGTCGACGGAGGGGAAAATGGAAATAGCGTGGAAAATAAGACCGACAGATTGAATGATAGATTTTTCGCTTACTCGTCGAAATGTTCTTTGGAAGCGTTCATAAAAGGTTCAACGTGAACAACACCAGCGTTGTTTATAAGATAATCAATCTGCCCACATCCTTCCACAGCTGCTCTACAAGATTTCCAATCAGCCATATCGGCACATACTGTGTTTACAGAAGGGAAGTCCGCTTTCAATTTTGCCAAATATTCCGCATTTCTTCCCAAAGCAAATACAATCGCTCCTTGTTCCGCTAGTCTTTCCACAATTTCCCGACCTAGGCCTTGATAATGGTAAACATGAAAAATTTATGTATTTGATGAGTCAGTAATGCGGTAAGAAATCTTCACTGTTATTACTATTACTAATGGTAAATTACTATTAGCATAAATTAATTGAATAAAAACACACTTTCAAACAAATTACTATTCAGACGACAAAGCGGCATGAATGCTTGAATCAAAGATTTCATTTCCTAGAAAGCAGAATAAAATTTTGGCTGACTGAATAGTACTTCTTCATTTTAAAAACATGAATTTAAAATAAAATGGCATAAATATTTTAGCCATACGTATTCAATCCACACATGAAATTTTCAAAAATGCGATTTACGATTTAATCGTAATGGACTGGTAATGGCTGTAGTAATATTTTACATTGGAAATTGTAATTCCAGAAAAAATAGATATAAGCTGATTGGAATATATATGGATCTGCATAATATTATTTGAATGTGAATGACGTGACTGAGTCAATTTCTTTGCGAAATGTTCTAGTCCGTACGTGCGAGCAGTTTTTTATGAATTTAAGAACCCTTTTCTACTTTTACGAACTCATATAGGTTGCCCATAAAAATACAACTCTTAGGTAGCACACAGTAGTAGTTTGAATTTATCATCCAACATTAGCTATTCATTCTCTCAGTACTTTTTGCCTACTAGCCGGTAATATTTTCATACATTACCTTACATGCGCGCAAAGTGACTGACATGTTTTCAAAGTTCAAATGTGCTTTCCCATCTAAATGTTGTGTAAACTCATTAGTTACAATAAGTACATGGAACTCTAACAAACAAACAAGGCAATCTAATATGCTACCGTTTTTTGCAGAAATTTGACATGGCGTTGCCCCACAATTCTGAGTCCTCTATAACTTTGCTGGATTGCAAGCTACAAACATGAAATTTCTACTCTGTACGTACGTACGCAAAGCTATGTGCAAATGGGTAAAAAACTGAAATGGAGAAACTTTATGGGATCAAAACCAATAAAAACGGTTGCATGCAGACATGGAAGCTTACTCCGCGTTATTATGTCCTTGACGAAATGGATGAGTCCGACTACTATTCTCCTTAAACTTTCATAACTATTTTTTGGAGGAGGTTCAACAACAGAGGAAGAGAGAAAAATACTATATTATGCATGTTCGACTGCACCGACAAAAAAAGCTTCCGAAAATTGCATACTTTTACTGGCTGTTGTTATTGTAAGTAAGTAAGCTGTATATAGCAAAGGAATTGACAGGCCTTCTTCTAATGTTACAGTTACAACAGGCTTATTACTACGATTCCGGTTGTTTGTCCCTGTTTTTCTGATAATACAAAAACGTTGTACTATGTCACTGCTGCTGCTTGCATAGGATTGTCATCATAAAAGTACATTGCCAACTTACCACGAGCCGCTCCCGTTACAAGTATTCTTTTCCCCTCGAAATTGATCGATAGTGACATGTTGATGAAAGCAATTCACATTCAACTACTAAAATGCAAATAAATGTTATAATGCACGGTTATAAATTAAGGTTTGGAATGTCCACGGTTGGCCATTCTGATATGTCTACAAAAGATTGAGAAATTACCTTTAAACAACTGTCCTTCTGAAGTATTTTGATTGATATGTATGCCTTGTAGTCTGCACAAACAATGAATTCCTAATGCTAAGCTGCATAGAATAATGTTTAGAAAAAAATAAAGATAAATTCCATCGTAAACTGTTGGAGGACCATTATTAGACCTCATATATCTAGTTAATTAGAAAATCCTTTAATTACCTTTTCGGTATACACTTTTGTAGAAAACAGTTTTTTACTCTTGTGGGGAAAGTCAAAACTGTGCACTTGGGATCATGTCCGCCAGCCTTGCCCTACTAAGCAAACAGACCACACTACAATACCATGCTGTTTTCAGAAAATATTATGCGCCCCGTACAGTTAACGCAATAATAACTAGTACAGTGTAAACTGTGAGATCAAACTATCGAAAACGTTGATGTAAAGATGTTGAGAAAAGCCAT